>BLKR01001768.1:0-250918 GCA_011170035.1 Teleogryllus occipitalis
AAATATCAAACAGGTTCATTACTAGATTATGCACTAAAAAAAGAAAAACTCTTACTGGAAGTGAGAAGATCCATTGATAATGGAACACTAATAGACCTAATTGCTACTGGCTTAGCAAATTTTGTAGCCGATAGAATTGATAGAGAAATATTGGAAGGAACCGAAGACCTATATAATGAAATAGGTAAATTAGAACACTTAGTTTACAAAAAAAAATCAGAAACAAAAACAAATATATCAGCTAACAAAAACAAAATTGAAAAGACACCTTGCGAAATTTGCAAAGTTAAAGGCAAAGGCACACGCTTCCATCCTGAAGCCGAATGCTGGTTTAAAGATACAGACAACAAAATAAAACATGTCAACAATTCAATATTGGAGGTGGAATTGAACAACAATGATCTAAAAAAACTGGTAGTTCCACCATTAATTAGACTCAAGGTAACATTAAATGACACTTTAGATGTCTCTGCCATTTATGACCCAGGCTCAAATGTTACATTAATAAATTCAAAATTAATACATGTGAAGTCGAAAAGAGATAATATTATGCAAAAAGCTGACTTGAGAACAATTAATGGTGTACATAAAACAGATGGATTGATAACTCTCAAAGTAAGAATATTAAATGCAGAGGAATATATTAATGTTTTCATAATTGATAATGAAAATTTTAAATATGACTTTCTAGTGGGATTAGATTGCATAAAAACATTCAAATTAATACAAAATGAAAAATTAGAGATAGAGAGAAGAAACTCTGATTTTCCAGAGAAACAAGAATATCGAATTAATTTTAATGAACATGTTAACTTAAACGATTTTGAAATCTTAACAAATCACTTAAATCATCATGAAGAAACTATTATAAACAATCTCATAGATAAATATAAAATGATATTTGCAAAAGATAAATATGACATAGGCACAGTAAAAGATTATGAAGCTAGAATAGATCTTAAAATAGATAAATACTGTTGTAAAAGACCTTACAGATGCACAATTGAAGACAAAAAAGAAATAGAGGAACAAATTTCACAATTACTTGATAGAAAGTTAATCGAAGAATCATATAGTCCCTTTGCTGCTCCGGTGACACTAGCATACAAAAGAGATGAACACAAAAAATCAAGACTATGCATAGACTTTAGAGATTTAAATGACATCATAGTTCCTCAATCACAACCATTTCCACTAATCGAAGACTTAGTAATTAAAACAAGAAATTGCAAATATTTTTCAAAACTTGATATAAACTCAGCATTTTGGTCCATTCCCCTACGAATCGAAGATAGAAGTAAAACAGGATTTGTAACACAAGAAGGTCATTTTCAATGGACATGTCTGCCATTTGGATTAAAAACAGCACCAGCTATCTTTCAAAGAATCCTCACCAATATAATAAGAAAACATAAATTATCAACTTTTACAGTGAACTACATTGATGACATATTAATTTTTTCTAAAACCTTCGAAGAACATATTGGCCATCTATCACAATTACTGGAAGCAATAATGAAAGAAGGATTCAGATTAAAACTTTCTAAATGCACATTTGCACTGGATTCCGTGCAATATTTAGGACACATAATAAAACACAACTCAATCTCTCCAATAAAAGATAACTTGATATCAATACAAAATTTTCCTGTACCAAAAAATCAGAAAAATGTGAGACAATTCTTGGGAAAAATCAATTTCTACAATGAATACATACCCAAGATTTCATTTTTTCTAGAACCACTACATAATCTATTAAGAAAAGGACAAAAATTCATATGGTCTGAGGAATGTCAAAAAGCCTTCGAATATATGAAAAATTTCCTCTGCACCCAACCAGTCTTAGCTATTTTTGATCCAGACCTACCCATACATATATACACAGATGCAAGTCTACAGGGCATGGGAGCCGTATTAAAACAACCACAAATACATGATGATCCAAAAAGTGAAAAACCAGTAGCATATTTTTCAAAGAAACTGAACGAATCACAAAAAAGAAAAAAAGCCATTTACTTGGAAGCCCTAGCAATAAAAGAATCACTAAAGTATTGGCAACACTGGCTTATAGGCAGACATTTCAAAGTATTTTCAGATCATAAACCATTAAACAAAATGAATATCAAATCTAGAACAGATGAAGAATTAGGTGATCTCACCTACTATTTATCACAATATGACTTCGAAATAATATACCATCCAGGTAAAAATAACTTAGAAGCAGACTGTTTGAGTAGAAACCCAGTACTAGAACCACATGAAGATGAAGATGATAATTTAAAAACTGTGAATTTAATAACAATAGAAGAGATTATTGAGGATCAAAAAAAAAAACGAAGATATAAAAACTAGCAAACACAGACTAACTTTTAAAGACAACCTGTATTACAAAAAAATAAGAAAAAAAGAAAAAATCATATTATCAGAAGAATTTTGTAAGAAGTTTATAGGAAACATACACAAACATTTTTGCCACATAGGGATGAAACAAATGCAAAGCAAAATACTACCTCATTATACATCAAAAAATATTTCAGAAAACATAAAAAAATGTTGTAAAAACTGTGAAGTGTGTATAAAAAACAAATCAAGAGGACAAGACAAAATTGGTTTGATGTCACATCTTGGTCCTGCACGAAAACCGTTTGATGTAGTTTCCATTGACACGATTGGTGGATTCGGTGGTTCACGATCCTCTAAAAAATATTTACATCTTCTTGTGGATCACTTCACAAGATTTGCCTACATATTAACATCAAAAACACAAAACTCATCTGATTTCATCAAACTAACGGAAATGGCACTTAAAGATCATAATATCAAAATACTTCTGACTGATCAATACCCAGGCATAAACTCCAAAGATTTCAAAGATTTTCTAGTAAAGAAGAATATCACTATGATTTTTACAGCGGTTAACGCACCATTCTCCAATGGTTTAAATGAAAGACTTAATCAAACCTTAGTGAATAAAATTAGATGTACAATAAATGAAGAAAAAAAGTATGCATGGACAAATGTAGCACATAATTGTGTAAAAAAATACAATGAAACTGAACACACTGTAACTGGATTCAGCCCAAAATACTTGCTAATCGGTGAAGATACCTCAATATTACCAAAAGAACTGATACAAAATAAAAATGCTAATAATCTAGAGAATGATAGAACAATTGCCCTACAGAACAGTATTAAACACCATGAATACAATAAAAAATTATTTGACAAAAACAGGAAAGACTATGACTTCAATGCTGGAGACCTGGTATTCATCGAAAATGGCAACCGAATGAACCAAAAAAAATTGGATGAATTGAGAATTGGACCCTACAAGATTCAGAAGAAAATATCAAAATCAATTTGTGAAATTGACACAGGACACAAAAAATCAGAATCAAATTTATTTCACATCTCTAAACTCATTCCAACCCCTGCACCAGATGAATAAAAAATCTTTACACAATTTCGCACCAAACCTTTTGTACCAAAACCTTTATTTTGGGGGGGAAGATGTAAGGGAGGTATCCCTAACCTAATTGAGTTTAGCACTTCAATCGAATGATGAGCGGATCGATAGCGTAGATCTCGAACGAGACGCACGCGTGGTTGTTGAAAAAAGTGACTGATTCAGGGACGACATAAGGTCGTAAATATTATAAGCTTTATCAAGAAGCTGCAAATTGAATAATAACATTGAATGTTGTTTCTTTGTTATTGCAGGTAAGATTAATGATTAGAATAAGTGTTTGTGTTATACCTTTTTGTATGAAGCAATAAAAATAAACTTTGTTATTGCAGAGCAACAAATTCGTGTTACTATTTCAATCTAATAGAAAAACAGATATATTACATATATATATATATATATATATATATATATATATATATATATATATATAAGTGTACTGGACAAGGGAAAATTCTGTGAGGATAATCTTGTACAATCTGAATATTTGAATACATTTAGTATATGTACTATGAAAAGGAGATCAGATCTGCTTCAACCATTTAAGAACGTTAAACGTATATTTGCCTTCTTCAAGATCAAAAGAAAGAGCGTTTTAATAAAAATCAATGAAGAGCATAGCCTTTTCGTAAATATTAAATATGTATACTAATGTATACATTCTTCTGTTGATATAAATGAAGTTTCAATGCAAATATAAAATCTCCTAACAATGTAATCGCTTTTACGACCAGGGCATTTTTTTATGGCCACAAAATAAAAAAACTCGCAAGTTACTAGTAAGTAAACTGCGAGTCGTTTTTAAGTGCTCGCGAACTCTGACGGTTGAGATATTTGAGTCATTTCAAAACGCATGCAGCACATTTTCGTTAAGACAAACTTCTGGAAGTATGCATAAATATGCTCAGGTAGTCCTCTACGAAACTTGCCTTTTCACGAAAACAACACGAACAAATTCACCACAAAACAAAGCGAGGCAACAAAAGCATGGAAAAATAATCCTAGGCTTTGAAGTAAAAAGAGAAGAGTTTTATTTTCTCGTTTCGTACGGTTCGCAGCCTTAAAAGAAAAGAAGAAAATGAACGATTAATTGCGAAAGGAAAGAATAAATTATTCATCCGAGAGCGCACTGCTCGAGTGCACTTAAAATGAAAACCATCACAACGAATTGCCTATTCAATTATTTGAATATCACTCTAAAAGAAATTTCAATGCAATCTGATGGTGTGTAAATTTCTTTGTTACTACTTTCCATTTCGTCGGGAAAATTGGGGAAAGTAAATTGCTCTTTTTATTTATGATTCGTCGTGTTTAATAAGTAATATATTAAATATTGACAGAGAATGTCTTCATAATAGAGTTGATATTTAAGAAACAATTTGTTTAGAACACAGTGGCAAAATGTACGCAGATGAGCTATTACCTATATATTTAAAATTTAAGGTAAAGTATCCGTCTAATTGCGATGAAAAGAGAATGAAGCTAGTTTACTAACAATCTAACTGATATGAAGGTTCAAGACTTCGTGGATACGATTTACCTCTACAATTTTCGTAAGTTTTGATGCATTACAAACTCGGACATCAAAAAGTAATTCTATATATAATCTAATAAATCTTCTGACACACAATAAAAGTCACATGTCATATCCAGTTAAGCAAATCATGGCATCTAAATACAAAGACACAATGGTAAAACAAAAAGATGAACAGGCGAAACATTGAAGATTTAAATGCTAATTTAAATGAATTATAAATAGAGAAAATCAGAACACATTTGCTAGTATAATGCAATGAAACACTCAAGCCAAAATAAATTCAATATATCATTTGTAATTATCCCGTACATGTTCACCAAAAAATAAAGATTTATCAATCTAATGTTATTGAAGTAATAATATATTTTGAAATAATTCAAATAAATCATTGTTTCGTAATATTCGCGTAGCAAAATTAATATAATTTCCATGCACTAAATCGTCGTTAACATCTTTCACATAATCAAGATTTGCGATAATACGTACCTACACAAGCCAACTGAGGTGCCTTTAATTTCCTGGAATAAATTTCCTTAAGTGATTTCCCTAGAATACTTTTAAAGTAAATATTAAATAATAGCAATGTTTTGATACTGTTAACGAGAGGCCTACTCTTGTAACAATTTCTCAAAATCCAACAAAATGTGGACTTATAGGCGTACGAGAATCGGTTTCAACGCAAACAAACATCATTTATTGTAAAAGGCTCAAATGCAAGTTGAACACAAACGAGAACCGTTATTTTATGTGAAGTTACAAGACTGGAGTTGTAATCGTTTTTACATAAACCTTACACAAAATAGAGTTCAGAGAAGCTTCGAAAGGGATGGACGTTATACAGTGAAATTAGCCAGCTAAAAGACTCCAGTTGGCAGGCTCTGATCTATCAAAGAAATTTATCATGAGTAGTCTTACATAAGATTAAATATTTGAACTTGTGAAACATACCAAGATCTCGCTCAAGTTTTAACTACATAATATCACCACCATTGACATTGATGGCATAGGATTATTTGCATTAAAATTATAACACTACAAAAATCGTCAAAATAATAAATACAGAGGAAGAACGCTTGCTGCTTATACGTGACTCCCACTGCGGCCACGTTTCTCTACGTGCAG
Organism: Teleogryllus occipitalis; assembly: GCA_011170035.1. NCBI lineage: Eukaryota > Metazoa > Arthropoda > Insecta > Orthoptera > Gryllidae > Teleogryllus > Teleogryllus occipitalis. The sequence continues at coordinate 6,126 of BLKR01001768.1, forward strand.
GCCCTGCTGCAATATCTGTTCATATCATGCAATATCATGCTGCAATATCATGTTCCTATCACATCACTGGAATTGACACCCCGTTGACTGCGCCACCACTGCAGAGTGGCCCCACACAGGCTTAATTGGCGAGTCACCCCGGTGGGGTGCAGATAAATCCCGAAGAGCCTAGGTGCTCACTTTAAGGATCAATCCCTCTTGTGCAACAAGTAAGTGTAGGGTAGTAGCCTACGCTGTGAATATGTTGTGCCATCACTACAGCATAGAAGAATGCCATAGACAGCTCCAACCCGCAACATTGACGCAAGTGCCCCGCGTCGCGCGGGCTGCCGGCTCCCGGCATGGTTACGGGAGGGGGGAAGGGAGTCATCGCCCCTCCGTTAACTGCAGTAGCGTCCGCCACGAGGGATGGTGTCAGATGGTGCCCAAGCAGGGTTCTCTATACAGCACGGTGACAGTAAATTCACTCGAAGAGAGTTTTCGGCGAATAATTTATATTTTAACAACTATTTTAAGACTTTGGAGCACAACAGAGCTTCTAATAAAGCGGGAAATTAGTCTGCTTTAATTGTCTACGGCGGAAAATGTGCTAACACTTACGTACTTTTACCAGTTTCTCAGCTCTCCAATTTCACGATAAAAATATCATATTAACAATATTTGCTTACCATATAAAAATATAGCCTAAAATAACGATTTTTAAAATCAAAACATAGTATTGTCTTAAATATTTCGTTACTTCCAAAGATTATCCTGTAAATTTCCTTACCCCAATTTCTTCCTCATTTTTCTCAGTTTTACCAATTGAAATCTTAATATTTCCCGAATTTCCAGGTTTTTCAGAAAGTGACTACCTTGCAACACTCTCTCCGGATACCAAAACACAGAGCACAAGAAAAAGGAAATATTGTCGCCGTCTGACAACCGAACGCACTCCCGTTACCCGATTCCAATGGGCGTCTTTCATCGCCCTCCATTCCAGGCTGCGCAGTATCAAATTTCCCGTCGACGCGGCAGGCGTCACCTTCCGCCTCCCGACACATCACACGCGTCGGCGCGGCGGCACGCCCCCCTGCGCCCCGCCGCGACGACGCTACGTCTCCGGCGTGGCGAGGGCGGGGGCGGGGCGCGAGGCGGGGGCCAGGGTGGAGCGAGGACGGGCGGGGTTGGGAGGGGCCTAGCGAGGACGAAGATGAGGTGGGGACAATGCGGCAGGACCGGGCGGGGAAAGGGCCGGGACCAGTTTGGGGTGACGCGGGGGAGGGGGAGTGACGAGCGGGGTCAGGGTGAAGGCGGGAGTGGGCGGGGAAGCGGGGGTCTAGAGTGGGTGGGGGCGGGGGGCGGAGTGGTCGGGTGACGACCGCAGCCCACGACGGAAGGGCAAACTGCGCGACAATATCCGGTGCAGCCCGACCGCGCCCGCGCGCAGATTAAAGCCGAGAGATGAGACGCAGCGGCGGGGGCGGCCGAGGAGCTGCGGTCGGCGGTGGAGGGGGTGGTTGCGGTGGATGCGGCCGGCTGTTAGAAGGCAAGCGGGTGAAGGGGTAAGTCACGGGGGGAAAGTAATTGACTTTGAAGTGCTTCCACGAGAGGATGGATGCAATAGATTTTGCAATGCAGGTCAGAATGATAACAGTAATGAACAGTGAAGAAACAAATATCCAACGTCTCTCAAGTGAAAATTAAATTGAAGATATAGAAAACGAGGTGAACGTGATCTGGGTTAGAAATATAAGCTACATCAGATTAACAAAATAGAATGTGAGTCAAGTATAGAAGTGGGTAGAAAGGCCTGTTTGGGGCGAAGAATGACGAAATGATGAAGTGTGTCGGCGAAGTGACGTTATGAAGAGTGTCGGTATAATGGTTGACGGCATGAAGGAAAATAGTGTGAAGGGAACCCGAATGAAGAATGATGGTATGGTATGGTGAGGTGATGAATTTTGAGGGTATAATTTCTCAAGGTATGAATGTGAAGGGTGTGGATGTAGAGTATAAAAATTGAGGGTACAAATGTTACGGGTTCGAAGGTTGAGGGTACAAAAATTAAGGCTAAGGTTGACGGCAGAAATGTTGAGAGTATGAATGACGAGGCTATGAATGATGAGGGAATGAATGTTGAAGGTACGCTAGGTGACAATATAAAGGGTTTCGGTGTGTCCAGAGTGTCGGTATGAATGATGATTATGTGGCCATATGGTAGTATGGGGACGCATCTGTGTGGGAGTGAACGAAAGTGGTAGTACGGTGCGGCGGGAGCGGGGCGATGACAACGTCGCCGCAGCGGTAGCTGCGGAAGGGCGAAGGGGCGCTGGGCGCCAACTTGGGAAGTTGGCAGTGGCGGACGGGCGCCTCTCCATCACACAGCTCGCACCAACAGCGACGCGACACCAGCGCGCTCTCTCTCCTTGAACTGCCGCGCCGTCCCGGCCGGGCCCGTCGTTTGTGGTGTGGAGGGCCGTGTTAGCTTCCTGAACTGCTACTAGAGATTTCAACTCGGGCTTGGAACAGGCGAAGTTCTTGGCAATGAAAACTCTTGGTGTGACTTCTTTTGCTGGGAGTTATCTCGTCGCAGGGCACCGGATTTATGATGTAAAATATGACCAACAAAATGAACATAAATGTGGCTAGAAATTACGGGCATTGAAGTAGGTAGGATAATGTCTCTTTCTTGAGACGGAAGAGTATTTTTAAATGCATACAAAAGTAAAAGTCTGATTTATAAGGCCTGGTTAAAATGGCTTGGCGTTTTAGCTTTAATTCTCCAGAAATTTCACCAAAAAATATTTTTTTTATTCCTATACTAAAGATCAATTTACCTTCTTCTGTGTCACTCAGATATATTACAAATTAAAGGGACAGATCATTTTTAATAGTTTTGACTGTCAATTGACCGTCAGATCTTTTTTAATAGTTTTTAACTTTTTAATATTATAATTATTTGGGAACGATTTTCTGTAAAGACGTCTTAAATGATAAAATAAACGGACAAAAAACTTCTAAAAATTGGAATAGAATCAATTTTGTTACCTCCAATACGTAAATAAAATAGATAAAATTCCCATTTTACTAGCTGGCGGTTTCAAACATTCATAAATAATAAATATTTTGGAAACTTCACTCCCAACCCACGGAAAATCAAAGTGGATTTGAAACGCCATGAACTTTTCAATACCAAGTAATACACAAACACACAGTATAGTATGCTTTTTGCAAAGCCATTTTATAGCGTATCTTTTCGGGATTTAAAATTTTTCATTTAGAGACATAGTGTAAATTTCCTTACTGATATCTCTTGCGGCATCCGCCTCTACAATTTCAGAAATTCGACTACATACGACCCTCCACTTCACAGGTTTTCTTTTATTTTGTCTTTTCCAAACACCGGCATTCTAAGAATGGTTTATCTACGTGTTTTGTTTTCAACAGAAAAACCTTTCTCCGAATGTATCATTCACTCGTTTCATGCTTTGGTATTTTCTGTTCTTCATACATTTTTCTAAATTGTCTGATCGCGGATGCACAATCTTGAGAACCATGTGAGCCTTTCCTTACTTCCCTATCTCGTGAGACTTTCTGACCTGTCAATAACGCTGCCCTCATCCTCGTCACTCTCCCACGCCCTCGTCATCCTACGGAGCCTCTGTGTCGCGCCGCTCCCCCACCCCCTTCGCCGCCGCTGCCGCCGAATTACGCGTCTAATGGCCGCTTTGGAGGCGCCTCCTTTGTGGCGGAGCGCCGCCGCAGCGCCCCGCGCAAATGAAGATAAACTGATTGCCGGCGCCGGCAGCGCGCTCTCTGGGGAAGAAAACTAAACCGAGAGCGCACGAGCCGTTTTGTCTCGCGACCTCGGCCGTGCCCGGTGCGCCCTCCGACCCCTCCGCAGCCCTCGCGCCCTCCACGCTCTCCCCGCCCTCTAGCCCCTCCACCCGAGCCCGGCTTTCCCATCACCCTTCCGGCCTTTCGACCCCCCCTCTCACGCGACCTGTCTATCCCCTCCACGCCCCGCCCACCGCTCTTTTAGTCTTTCAATACCCTGCGTTCCCATACCACAGGTTTCATCTCCGATTCTTCCGCCCTTGCCCCCCTCCGCTCTTCCTTGCTCTCCGAGCGACCACCTCCAACGTCTCTAAAGCCTCCCATGCCTATTTCGTCTCACTCCAACCACTTCCAACCACCCTTCGCTCCCAACCCCGACTTTCACCAACCCCTCCCCCTAATTTCTACACCACCGACTCCCTCCATCCCCTGTACCATCCTCCTGAACCCATCGCCGCCTCCTCCGACACCTTCCAACCCTTCTTCCTTTTTCCGACACCCGTCTCTGCCCCCCCCCCGCCCACTTCGGCTCCCTCATCCCCTTTCGACCCCTTCGCCACCGAGCTATTTGACTCCGTCTGCCCCTTCGGCCTCCGCGCTCGCCCACGCCCTGCCCGCCGACGCGGCTGTTCGCCTGCCCTCGTCTTTTGTCCCGCGAGCAGCCGCAAGACTTATTAAGAGTCGGGCCCTAACTCGGCGATTTTCCGCAGCCACGCCGCCGACGCGGCACCGCGCGCCGCCCCGCCCCGCCCCGCCCCGCCTCCCCCGCCGGAAAGCGCTCGAGGAGGTCGAGAGGGCGGGGCAGTCCGGGGTGACGCGACGAGCAGCGCGGCGCGGCGCAAAAAAGGGGCGCGGGAAAGGGTGAACGGATTCAGAGCAGAGAATATGGGGACGAGGAAATGTGACGCGTAGGTAGTCGGAAACAAAACGGGGCTGCCCGAAGCTTCTCGCGATGCCCCGAAGTGAAAAGGGACGGCGTGGAATCGCTTAAGGCTTGTAATACCGATGCTCAGGGGTGCCCAGAGAAAACAAGAGGCCTGGGTCAGTAGATCGAAGGAGGCACCTCATTTCAAACAAAAATTCCGCCCCCCCCAATACATAAAGAAAATTAATTTCTCAATGCAACACAAATAGTTTTTAGTGGTTAATTTGAATATCATAAGTAAATATCTTATTTATTTTAAAAGCAAAAAAGGGCTCCAATCAGGTCGGAGCCTGTAGTAAGGTGTCCGAGGTATTTTTCCACCCCCACCCACATACACACACTCCTGAGCGCATCAGCCGATACTAATTGAACTCAAAATGTACTAGTACTAGCGGCTGTCTATTGTGACCGTTGAGACCGTAGCTGCGTATGTAAAGATCGTTACAATGAGTGCCGCTGTCACTGCGGTAGTTGGCGACACGAGCTTGGGTAAATATGCCAGTGATGGCAGACATGGTAGTGCGCAAGAGTAGCAGGATCAATGTCGCCTAGAGGTGAACACCGTTTACAGCGCGTACCGTTTACAGTGTCGGATGTTGCGGTATAGGATGGCTGGGGCAACATGAGTGAGATTTGGTGTCCGAGTCGGAGGCAGAATGAGAGAGAGAGAAACGGAGACACCGAGTCAAACAGAGAGAGATAGAGATAGAGGCTAGCGTGGGAGCGGCAAGGTTGCGACCAGAAGACGTGATGCTTCCACTTTTTTTCATAAAAAAGTCCTTTCACCAGAAAGCACGATGTCTCCGGAGTTCGCAGGGTTAAGTTTAAATTGAACAGCCGTTCGATTCTAACGCTTCGCCCGTTTCGTAGTTCTTTTGTAAAGGCTCACAAAAAAGACTCAGAAGAAATATGCATAAAACTAAAGTCAATATATATTCCATCGGATTATCTCAAGACAAAGAGAAAAGTTAGGCGAAAAATTGTAGGGGGTAGAATTTGGTTGTATATTGGGTTCTGTAAAACGAACTATTGATTGATTTGAACTATTGTTTGATTATTAAAATTTTATCGATGTTATAACTAACAGTATTCAATAGGTGTGTCAGTTCGTTTCCCTGTACTACACTTCGATAAATAATTTTCTTATTGATTCTGTTTTAATTTCTATTCATTTATTGACCCAAAACAAACGCAAAACGATTTACATTTATATTTTATTTGATGTTTCAAATATCAATAGTTAAAAAAGTGTTCAATCATATAGCAATAACCGAAATTAGACATTTATTCGAGTAAAAAATTGCTATAAAGTATTTAATCGTGTAAATAAAAAAATCTAGCATTGCCTCATTAGAGTAGAATTGATGATTACGCTTGTAAAAACAACTCAAATACATTAAACAAATCTACAGAAATAAGGTCAACCATATATATTTAATGATGATCTATAAAGTAAATCTTATGCACATATATCTTCCATAGTTCTTGACTCCACAGCTACTGACTAATTTATAGGAGTGTTTTCATTGATACAGAGCCTCGGTATCACTCGGTTTCACAATTTATAGGTATATTGAAACAATCCAGAGCAATATAAATTGGTATACAAATAAACCAAAAACTAATATTTTGTTTATTCTCTGAGAAAATTTACGTATTCTCCAAACACCATCAGCAAACATGAAAAGCCAAATTTAATTTAATACAACCAATGAGTAATGAATTACAAAAAAATCCATTCAAATATTAACTATAGGTGCTACAGAATGGCACAGAGTTTCTCGTAGTAAAGTTTTCTAATTTCCTTGGTGTGGATTGGCTTTACGGTCTTGCCCCATCATGATGCCAGCAGCCATCTATCGCCGCCCAAACTACATTTTTTTTTGAAATTGTCTCTACTATTCGTTTCCAAATAGTAGAACGGAAATATTATTTTAAGAATATTAAAGAAGAAAATCGCCCTAAATAGCAATTTCCATTGAAAAAATTGGAGACATTTTTAAGAAAATGGTGTTAATCGTGACTGTAAATGCAAAATTTACAGTTATTTTCACAGGATTTTTTGAGTTTTCGAAAAACTTTATTTAAAGTTTTACGAACTTCCATTCACAAATTGAATAATGTATACACATTGGTACAAATGTGCATATTAACGGCGTGAGAGATATTTAAAGAAATTACATTTGTATAATTTTTGAAAAAAACAAAAAACTAAGCGAAAATAAACTGTACGGCATATTAAAAATTAGCCCTATCAATTGCAAAATTTTGAAAAGTAATTTGAAGCCATTTTTGAGAGAATGGCGTTTCAGTATTTCTCAAAATGCTAAAATGTGAGCTCGTTTTCACAGGAAACCATGTTTTAGAGAAACTTTATTTTTGTAAAAAAATATATCTTTGTAATTTTTGAAAAATACAAACAAAAGAATATAGCAATATCGTGTTTATGTTATCGGATATAGTGCATTTGGTACTATCTCTATCAAAAATTGAAAGAAAAATTCGGAGCCGTTTTTGAGGATATCTTATTTGTGTAATTTTTTAAAATTGCAAATATTGCAGGCAATATTGCACGAAAAACTCTAAAATTTTCAAAACATTTCATGACCTTCATGAAAGAACTATTTATGAGCAGAAAATTTCAATTGAAATAAAAATCTCTGTCTTCAATTTTATAGTTGTAGAAAGACACCGAAAAAATTCAAACTTTGCATTTTTCGAAAATTTCGAGTTAACTGCGAAAATCGGACCTATGCTACCTTTATAAGTGTACTTTTCTCTATTCGTACAAGAAATTTAAAGAAAAAAATTGGAGCTGTTTTTGAGAAAATTTTGAAAATGTTCGGGGAGCTTCATGTAAAGTACCCCCAAATTTTAAAGAATGTTTTTCGAAATTTCAAAGCTTCAACTAGAGATAGTTAAAGCGGAGTTTCTTCAATTTGGAAAAGATCGTATGCATGATTTAAACGCTAGTAGTGTTCACAGACGGACGGACGGACGGACGGACGTTTTGAAAAAATACATTTTCGGTATCAGGGGACCCCAAAACGTGTATTTCCGTTGAAATCTCGAAATAGATTTTCCGCTGCATTACATAACTTCCTCTGTACTACGTATATTACTCCGTATATACGTATGTATACGAGAAAGTAATAAAGGGATCTCCATATAATATAGAAAAGCTTTTACCGAGAGAGGCTAAGGGCCTGAACGTATGTTATTGCATGCCTCCGACTCTTGGGATTTGGCTCCCAACGGGGGCAGTATTTTCGACACAAATCTCTAGGTTCATTGTCGAAAAAGTTGAAGGTGTGTCTGAATTCTCAAATCAGAAAAATATTTAAAAACCACCAATTTCACCCACCACCATTTCACAAACTCCACCATTTCACAAACCACCATAAAATGTATTGAATTATTTTCTGGGAAATTTAAAAAATGGTAATTTCAAAGAATCAGCAAAAACATTGATGGACTCGTGCAAAAAATTGGATTATATAACTGGAAATGCACCATTCACTCATGCACTTTTTCGCTTCAAACTCTGGTGACATAAATGACGAATATAGTGAGCGCTTCCAACAACACATTTCCATGAGACAATAAAGGCAAAAGGAAATGGAACTCTGTCATTTAAACTGATGTCTACTTCATGGTTGAACGGGCTTCTTTTGAAACAGTATAGCATACATAGCTGAAAAGGATACGTGATTAAGATTAAAGTTTTTGCTTTAATTAAAAATATTTTATTGCAACTTACATGTAATGCTTGCAATTATCTTGTAACTGAGAACTAGCCAATCATTGCAATCTAATTTTCCTCTTCAATGATCGAGAAAAAATTAATAAATAACGTTCTTTTCTCAATAATATTAAACTTATTAACCCTTGTTTAACAGTGTAATTAGTTTGATGGTATTTTGGGGGGTATTTAAGATTGCATCAACATCTAGGTCATTAGTGACCACCATTGGAGTTAACGGCATGGTAACTATGAAGATGAAACGTTATGGTGATGATAAGGGGTGAAAGGAGGAACACAATTACAATCACGCCCGAGACGGGACCCGAACCGGCGAACCTTGGGTCGGAGATCGCTACGACAACACTGCCTTAGCGATTTCGGCCACCGGATCGGCTTTGATGGTATTTATACGACATATCTTGGCGTAATGTGACGGGAGTCAGTTCAAATGTAAACTTTAAAGTAAAATATGTGGTGTATTTTGTATTATATATTTAGATATTTTATTATTCATTAATAGTATTATATAAGATTGAAATATAAATAGCACTAGATACAGCGTATATACTCGTAACTGGGAATTACCTTTAGCTCACCTGGGATTGATTGATTAATGTTTCCAGACACAACTGCTATGGTCATTAGTTGCACTAGTGTAGTGAATGCTTTATATCGAAAGACGGCAGTGTCCCTACTTCCACTGAGTGGTGAGATCCAGCGCCGACCTACACTTCGGCTTACGCTCTCCCCTAGGAATCTCCTCCCAGAGCAGGCTCTAATTAACCGACCGATCTTCCAACGTGTGAGATAATGCAGCGTTGGAACGTATACGCGCGCACGTGCGCGCGCGTGCGTGTGTGTGTGTGTGTGTGTGTGTGTGTGTGTGTGTGAGAGAGAGGGGGGGGGGACGAGATATGAGGAAGGAAAGATCGCGTGTCTCTGGCTCGTTTGCCAAGGTACTGCTTCGTTCACCTTGTCTTGGAGTAACTGTATATCAAACACGATCTCGTAGGTGTATTCTACGTAGTTTTTTACTTCAATTCCCCTTTAAATTGGAGGAATTTACAGTTTGTCACACTTTCTGAAAGAAATTTAATTTCTCCATTCTATAATAGATGAAGAACTCGCATATTCTAATATTCCTCTACAGAACTGAAAATTGTAGAAAAGAAAGAATTTACCTTCTTGTTGTCTGTGACAGGCAGTATTGTCTATTGTGCTAATCTTGCTTACCTGAAAAAACAACATCATAATTAGAAGGGTACGATTAGTTTGTCGCTAACAAAATGTTATAAAATATTAACTTTACTCAGTATAAACTAACATTAAAGTACGTTAAATCAAGTAATTGAATGTGTACCATTTCAGTCATACGTCACATCTTAAAACACAATAATCATTTAACTTTCTATTATAGCACTCAATTCTCCACATAGCTAGGCCAAATCTTTTCAAGTTAATGCAAAATCTTCTAATTACCTAGAGAGAAAGACAAGCATGGAAGGAAGGAATGTACAACGTAGATGAAAATGAGAAATAAGAAACACTCGTTCTCGAAGGCAGAGCGGTGATGGGCAAATAGAAAAAGTGCAGTTATTTGAAAGATAATGACAATAACATGATGGCGAGGTTTCAACACAAATAAACTACTTAGCAAAACAGAAAAGGTAGAGGTAGTCGATGGGATGACCACCAGGAAAGTAGAGGCTCTGGAAAAATATTTACATTGCATTCCTTCTTGCATCTAGAAAAACCGTTTACGTATCCTATTGTCCCAGTCAACTATGCCCAACCAGAAAGACTCCAGCAATATCAATTAAATTTTTATAAAATTACACAACAAAGTAATGTAGCAAAATAATGAGCTAAATAATGTATTAATCTTTAGAAAAGCACATATTTTAATGAAATAATGTCGGCATGAAGCAGACTAAACAACAACAAACGAGTCGGACGTCACAGAAATAACGCGATTAATAAGCCTGTTGTTTATATATGTTTACGTGGTTTCACCGGACATAAAACACGATAATTCAACTAAACAAAGCACATCTCGTTATCTAAGACTTTTGTGAAACGTACCGTGGGACAAACAGAGAATGACTATCTTTCGAAGTTCATCAGATAGCCCGGATTTCCTCAAAATGGCGTTTGTCCAGTTGTTCAGCAGCACTCTTCAATTAGTAGCCAATGGAGAAAGGCCCCGGCGCAATACCTGAAACCGGGGTGGTTTTCGGGGTGGGAAAGGATGCAACGGTACAGTTGAGAAGCAGATGTAAGAAGGAAGCTGCCTAGCGAGCGTGCGGTCTTTGTATCTGTGGATTAGATTGCCGGTGGGCCTATGAGCCGGTACGTCGGTATGTCGGGTGTCGGTGAACCGGTGGGTCAGTGAATCAGTGTGTCGGGGATCGGTGAGTTAGTGGGTCGATGGGGAAGTGTATCGGTCGGTTGTTGGGCCGGTGAGTCGGAGGGTCGATAGGTCGGTATGTCAAGTGTGGGTGGGCTGGTGGGTCGGTGCACCACTGGTTTGGTGGGTCGGTGGGTCAGTGTGCCGGGGGATGGGTCGGTGGGTCTGTTGGTTCGCGAGTCGTGCGAGGGGCAGGGACTGGGGAGCAGAGAGCGGGGAGCAGAGAGCGGGGAGCAGAGAGTGGGGAGCAGAAAGTGGGGGGCAAAGAACAGTCAGCAGCGGGGAGCAGAATGTGTGGACCAGAGAGCGGGAACTAGAGAGCAGAAAGCGGGGAGCAGAGAGCGGGGAGCAGAGAGCGGGGAGCAGAGAGCGGGGAGCAGAGAGCGGGGAGCAGAGTGCGGGGAGCAGAGTGCGGAGAGCGGGTGGCGGGGGCCCCTCCCGTCTGCGGTAGCTCCAATTTACGTAATGCTTCATTAGATCAAATGGGAATCGCCCGAAGCAAATTGCGGGCCGTGCGGGGGCGTCGGGCGCCGGCGGTGCAGGCGGGCGGGCGGAGCGCGCGTCGGGCAGAGCGCGCGGCGTGGCGGGCGTCGGCGGCTGCATCCCGCCACGGGGCACGCGCGCCACGCGCCACGAGCCACGCGCCACGCGCCGTTGCCCGCCTCCTCGCCACGCCCCTCCCCGCCTTCACTCGCGCCGCGTGCGCTGCGTCGACGCGGTCACCTTTGCGGCGCGCTCACTCCACGGCGCGAAGGGGACGCAGCTCTCCGGGCAGGCAGGGCTCGCTCCGGCGCTCTCGCTTCATTTCTCTACTGGAAGCACACGTATATGTGCTTCACATTCTTCATTTCTCAGTGATTTCTCCCACATTTTGTGCAAAGTATTGTAGAGGTACAGAAAGAACCTAGGTATGCACATTACGAAACTGGTTGCAACACAAGGTAGATTTTATATTCAACTGGCACATAACATCTTTAGTAATGAATTAGAGAAATAATAATAATAATAATAATAATAATAATAATAATAATAATAATAATAATAATAATAATAATAATAAATTCAATAAATTAAAATTCAAACGTATCTCGCGATAGCGGCAAAAGGGAAAAAAATATTGATATCCGGGATTTGGAGATAAAATAGTGTGTGCTTGTAGATCTTGCTGTGCCTTGCGATCAAAACGGCGTAACCAAGGGGCAGAGAAACGTTTTAAATATAAGAGTTTGGAAATCGAGATCACAAAGTGGGGTGTAAAAACACAGGTCGTCCCAATAGTTAACAGAGCTCTGGGATTTATTCCGCAAAATTTGTGTAAGAACTTGGATAAACTCCCAGGTACTTCAAAAGAATAGTAAGTGTAAGAAATTGTTGTATTTGGAGTAGCCCACATTTTGGGCAGAGTATTATAGAGGCATCGATATTCTTCCTTAGGAACTGCTCCTTAGGAATTTAGATGCAACCCGGAGTACAGTTTATAATCAACTTACTCGTAACATATTTAGTCGTAAATTAGAGGAATAATAATAACAATATTATTATTATTAATAATAATAATAATAATAATAATAATAATAATAATAATAATAATAATAATAATAATAATAATAATAATAATAATAATAATAATAATAATAATAATAATAATAATAATAATAATAATAATAGAAAAATAATTCGATGCACTCATAATCAAGTTCTAAATGTAGGAATGGAAATTGTACAAGTATGGGCTAGTATCTGGTTACCCTGATCTCTATACAATCCTCCCCTACAATCCCTCTCTACAATCTCTCTTCTTTTTATTTATTATCAATACAATTAACAACCAGAGCTAAGAATGTAACAAGTCGGCTTATAAGATACCTGAATGTGATATTTATTCATATCTTCCTCGTTGCAGAGCAAACTCTCCTTCAATCTAATAAAACTACTGACGTAAATGCGCTAATATGCAACTTCGATCACATAATAAATCGCGTTTATAATAAATGTATGTTAAATATCATATGAGAATGTAATTCGTGGCCTTCTATTTTGTAAACTCTTTCAAACATTAATACAGTGACCTGTTGATATGTATTCACATGTTAAAATGCGTGTGAATATGGCGTAATGCATAACATTTTAATAATATTCATTAAGTTCATTACACGACGTCTGGCAAACCGATATTAAATTTTCTTTCCTTTCAAAGATGAACTGAAGAAGAGGCAAGTTGCTTGCAGTGTGGGGATAAGGATGCAATCTCTTCGACAGAAACATCAGGGAATACTAACGAGTGGCTCAGAAACAAAATGCAGAGAAGAGCGAGACGCAAAAACAAACAACGAGAAGAAAAAGTTTGATAGAAGGCAAAGCAACCGTGAATATGGCATAAAAATTAATAACTTTGTTAAAGTCACAAGCATTAGAGTACTAGGAGCATATCTAATAAGCGAGGGGTGTTTGCGAATGGTCTAACCGTCCAGTCACAAGTTATCTGCCCTAAAATGCAGGTACTTTTAGGTCAGTTTTAGGATTTAGGAAATTTTAGTCCTGGATCAGGCTGTTTCGAGCAGCAATGACTGGTCTGCCAAGCGGAGGAGTGGAAAGAACGCGTGCGCGCTGAGTGGCGCTCGAGGGAAGAGCTAGGGGTGCGGCGGTTCGTGCGACGAGGCGACCTCTGAACGTGTTTTGCGTCGACCTCCGGCCGCCACCTTTCCTACGCAGCCAATCGTCAGATGCAAAGCGAAGCGCTGCGGTCTCCCACGGGACTACTCGCGTTGACGTCATCCGACGCCGCAATTCCAGGAACATCGCGACGCTGAAGTACTATTATACTCCCGTCACTGTAGCATAAAGCAAACTGCAGTTGATGCATCATTCAACAAAGGCGATGCAGTGATTTTCAACATACCACTTGGTAGTGGATTACTGATGGTAGTTAGAGCAATGCATGTATTTAGACAGAGAAGATATAAGTGCTAGAGCAGAATAAGAAGATACAAAATGATCCCAAAATGTTGAGCCGATGTCGTGCAGAATATGTTTCTCAACAATAAAAACTAACATTTCCTAACTTTTACGCCTACTGTATCTCCTATTCCATTTTATAAAATAATGTTTAATTATTTTTCATGTCGAAGTACGTGTTAATATCTAAAAGGGGTGAAAATATCTTTGGATAATTTCAATACTATAAACATATGCGTTAAAAAATCTATATTTGAACTACTCAAACCCCGAATAAATTACAAAATACTAATGGAAACTCGTCAAAATTTGAGGGTAAATGAGATTAATTGACATGATTATATATGAATTCATTGAAATGAAAAGAAATGAGATTAATGAGGTAAATGATATTACAGAAGTAACACTCATTAAAGGAAACTTCTACTTAGGCATTCGCTAACTATAACCTCACATTCTTACGTATGTAGTCACCGTACGGCGAGACAACTACTGGTTTCGATAAATCAACAAAATAAAGTAATTAACAAATTATGCGTCCATTCTTTTAATTTTACGATATTATTAATGTTCAGTGTTTATACTATAAAACCAGTTAATAAGAATTGGTAATAGCACATCTAAGGTGATCTACCTTCCATTTAAAGAAAATATAAAAAAAATGGTTGAATAAACAGCTCAATCAATATTGTAAACGAAAACTCGCAGTGAAATTCCGTAAATTTTACAGATGTTATTTCAGAAAAAAAATATAGCACATACTTGCATCGAAAGTATGTTCTTTTTAAGATTGTTGTGTATTGTAACACTTCAGAACATTTAAAACAATTTTTTTCACATATTGTACCTTGTATTTTAAGGGTCATACCAAAATAAAGAGTTAAAGAATTTTCTCTTTCAAAATTATATATTGGAGACCAGCAAATATGAATTTCGCATGAAAACAGACTGTTGCCAGCAGTCATTCCAACTACCAAACTACTGGCGTTTGGTTCAGCAGGCCGACGAGCGCAGTGCATGGCTAGGAAGCATAAGTGCTCGTGGGGATGGGCGACGCTAGCACTTACTGAACGTCATGTTGCGACATCACTTATCTTTACAACAATAACAACACCCAATCTTTGAACTTGAAATATTCACTATCCTCTATTCGTGACCTCTACCCTTCTATTCATACACACGCTTACTAGTTATAGACCAAGGTCTTCTTGAAGTAGTTCTTGACAACAACCAAACGACACTTTGAACATAAGCAGAACGATGTTCATTTCATTAATTTTATGATTTTATTAACACCTAGCGTTTATACTTCAAAACCGGTCTATAATAGAAAACAATAGCAACAAGACATCGGGGCCTCCGCTCTTTTATTTAAAGTAAAAATCACGAAAAATGGTTGACAAGAAAGCTTCAACTATATATATATATATATATATATATATATATATATATATATATATATATATATAAGATTTTAAAAGTTTCAATGAAAATCAGAACTGTACCGTACATTTTCTTCTATTCCAGCAAATCATTTTTAGAAATAATTTTCAGACATTTTCCAGAAAATTTCGAAAATATCCCAGGAATTTAATGTAAAGCCACCCGTAAATTAATACATTTTTATTATATTACAACACTACCTTACAATCTCACAAGAATGGCACGATTAGATCTTACTCCTGATTTCTTTACCATGTTTCAGCTCCAAAGATTCTCATCTGTCAGAGTTATGCGGGACACATCCATTCATCCAGACAGACATCCATCAATACAGACATCACGATTTTCGGGTACATTGCCTGTAACTCCTCTCCATTTGTACCAATCTCAACTATATTTGTAACAGTGTAAATAGACCTTAATTCTGATATATGTGCAGTTACAGCTCAAGACAGGTTCAAGTTTTAGCATTAGTGCTACACGTTAGTCGAGGCTTCCATTTTCAGATAAAACTGCTGCTGACCTTAATGTATCACTAAGTGATTTATTTAATTAAAATAAATAAAGTCAGTAAGGCTGTCTAAAAATAGTAAATGACACATGTGGTAAAAGTAATTTTATTTTGTTCGTAGGAATGTTCCACTCGGCTTATTGACCTCCTGTCGCAACATTTCCTACTCGTTAAATAAAATGTCACTTTGACCACTCGTATCATAAATAATTATTCTTAGAAACGAGATATTAATTGATATTACTATTATTTAGTTTGTTCAGGTCATGTGATTGTAGTAATAGATGGATGACATCTGTCTCGTGCTCTAAGTCACAGATGCACCCATCATAACTCTTACGTTGTCTATTCTATGTTTTCTTTGGTATCTTTTATCGGATCTCTCAACACTTCCCTCCTCCACCTCCCACCTAAAACATGGATCGGTCTCCAGGTGCTGTCAAAGTGGTATTTACCACACTCCCTCTTTCATCACGTGACAAAATCCATACTGTCAGTTTGGTCTTCCGGTACCTCACAAATGTGGCCCTTTGGCGGCATCGGCTTAGTCTTTAGTATTACCGGATTAAGCGGAAACACGGTCACAGCTAGATGAGGTCTTGAGTACTGTACGGAAGGCAATCTGACAGAACATTAATAGTTTCCGACGAGGAGTCAGGTACAAAAATATGGCGCCGCCAAGTCCAACGAATATACATACCACGTCGACATCAGGGCAGACTGTGAGAGAGAGGAAATAAGTAAGGTGGATATGAGAACCCGCCAAGCTACGGCACAAAGGAAACATCCATGCACAAGCAATTTTCGAACACACAGCTTTTTTGATCGAGATCGCCATCGTGCTACCGGCGTAGACATCTCGGCTGCCAGAGCGGGCCAGCGATTGTTCATATCACGAAGTTAGAACGAGTGAGGGCCAACCTTCATTTTTATGAGGGTATGACACACCTGCCTCTCGAGTGACCAAGACGTAATTCTAGCAACAGCAATCACAAGGCAGCGTCCAACAGAGCCGGTCCACGTTCGAGTACAGTCTATCAGGTGCTAACAGAGTGTGCTGTACCGCATTTTCTCAGGTTGAGCTAATGGTGGGAATGAGGTTGTAGTCGCCTCGTGCGCACCTTTTCTCTCCGCCTCCCACCGAACGCGTTGCGCTCTCTTCTTCCTCGCCAGTGACTCTGCGAGCAGGCCACCCGAGGCGCAGTCCGCAGTCGCTGCGCTGCAGGAAGCGCAGATAACAAGAGGGCGCGCCTTCTCAAAGCCTTTATACGTTTACATCTCACAGCTCGCCGGCTTACGCCAAGGAATAATTAACGACGGCTTTTGAGGTCGGATACTATCTCGGTTGGTTAACAACGGTTTGCAGGTTTGTTAGCGAAGCAGCTACCAGAAAGATAATATTTAGAGGCGCCGCATTCAAGTCCGTCGACTAATAAGTGTTGACGTAAGTCAAGATCGCCATGTAGTGAAATTCGAGCGAAGATGAGTATTAAATGTAAATTCATGGATGTTTACTCAAGTAACGTGCTTGAAGGTTCTGCTGAATATCTTCAAGAGGGTTGAGCACCTGATGAATATTTCATGCGTTTCTGTTTTTTAACGTTTTTAACTGCATCTATTTTTCACACGTAAAACATTGGTGAAGGAGTTTAAAGCGCATTCCTAACGAACTACCCCAAGTGGTGTGCGACACATAATTTAGCAGATTAGTATGCGGGGGGGTTATTACACAAGGTTGTTGCGATAAATGAGAGGGCATTTAAAGGAAGTGTTCGTGATGACATGCATCTCTAATCAGGTTTTAACGATTTTATAGAAAATTAGAGAACAGTACCTGAAAGTGATTCGCCTTTCTAAACGAACTATTTTCATTTTTGAATGTTTTTTAATGAATCCAAAACTTTTTTCAATGTATCATCATTTTACAAACGAGAAATATCAAGAGCAACTCTCTCACAACTACTATCACAATTTAACTTCTTTCTTTCTTTCTTTCTTTCTTTTTTTCTTTCTTTCTTTCTTTCTTTCTTTCTTTCTTTCTTTCTTTCTTTCTTGTTAGGGCTTTTATCCAGCCGACAGCCGGTTACCCTTTATGACTCGATGGGACACAAATTCGACCATACACTGGACACAAAATGTGTAGTATTAAATTATCCCACTTACCAATTAACCCACTTGCGGGCTCCTCTGAGATGGGGTCAGCAGAACGCGAGGCCCTCGGCGACAACACATACATGTAGACAAAAAACTAACATCCATACCCAAGGTGGGACTCGAACCCGCGACCGTTCGGACTGAAGCTCTGAGTCGGAATATACTCTTAATCACCTTAATCATCCAGGTCAGCGCAAATTAACGAATGGTAATATTAAGAAAAATTGGAATAAACAACGAATCTAAAAGTAAACTTCGAATTATTTGTGAAGTGACGATTTATTCGTTACATGAAGGAGCAAATAACAATGTTACCACATATTAGGCCTGATTTGCTTGAGTAATGGATTTAGATTTATATTCGAAAGAAGACAAGAAATTTTCTTGAGGTTTGGATAACAAAAGCAAATGATAAAAGCAGAAATTAATCATCGGCTTTCAATTTTCCCCTTTTCAGTTGGTAGCATCCTACCAACTTAATTCGAATAGTAAGTGCTTCATAGGCGATTTCAAATGTTTAGAAGAAGGAATAGCATTCGGCAGAAATAAATAGGGTGCGCATCAAGAAGGCTTCCATTCTCACGGTGTTAATTGGTTCCATAAAATTATCACGAGAATGTAGAAAGGGTTCTGAGGCAAATCTAACTACATTTACCAGCAAGAACCTCTTTAATTTAGTTTGTTGATGAGGAAAGACTATTAAATGAACTCTTTGAAACGGTAAATGGAAACTAAATTAACTTTCGAGAGGAAAGTAAGTAATTTCTTTTGTACCTCATTCAGCTATGTAAACAATAAAATGTGTTTTTCGTTAAAAGCCTCTTACCACGTTGAGTATTGATATGAACATCAATGTAGGACTATTATTTCTAACTTTATTATTTTAAAATTCACAAAAATGAGGAGGGGATATGTATTATTCCGATAAATCTTCATTGATGACTTCTGAGTGTCTATTGTCAAAATTTTCCAACCCCTTATGACCTGAGATTATTTTTCTTTCCAACTTCAAATAAATATAATTTTTATGTTAATTCTATGTCTAAAGATGTGTGGAAAAATACTTTTAAAAATATTGGGTTTCTAGATTCAGAGTGGGCGTACCCGCATGACCGTGAGAGTTAGGTAGTTATGACTTCATAATTTCTAAATTGGAACTAATTATCCATTATTTAAAAGAAAAATATAACAGAAAAGAATCCTGTATTAACAAAAAATTAACTTGTTTTTTACCTGAAACAATTTTAAGAACTTTAAAATAATTTTTAAAACAAGTTTTGTTTTGTGAACAACGTAGATAAACAATGCACTTTCTATTGTTTAAAAATATAGCAGATAAAAACATTTTTAACGAAAATTAACTTATTTTTTACATGAAAGTTTTTAAAACCTTTTTGGTTTGTGAACATAAATAAACATTGCACTTTACATTGTTTAAAACAATATAATAGAAAATAAGCCTTTAAAAAACAAAAATTAACTTTTTTACATGAAAATCTTTAAACCAATTTCTGTTTCGTGAACAACATAAATAAACACTTCGCTTTCACGGCTCATTTTGGAACGGCTCTTGCAAATATTTACCGACAACTATTAAAAAATATTCAAACAGACGTTACTACTTACTTCATAGAATTCCAGTAGCACTTAACGCCAAAACTTCACTACCGTGACAGTTGACAAATATACTATTATATTACTAATACTACTAAAAATAATTCTAAAAACCAAAATGTAAAACAAATCGTTTAACGTAAAACACTTCTTTAATATATTACATATAAAACTTAATTTAAGCAATCGTTAATAATTTGTGATATACATGTATAAACAAATAAACAAAAAACCAAGTTTACTGACACAGTCACACCTAATTTGAATTCTTAAACAAACGGGCCCTGTGATCTATCAGTGCGATGAAAATGCGATCTAGCGATGTAATATGCAACTACTACCATTGTTAAAACCCTTACGATCGTTGTGCGTTGGTCTTTGCAATCACAGATCCACCAGGCTCAACAAAACTTTGTAGGGCCGAACACTCACGGTCGTAGAGTCGGGGCTTAAAGGGCTACAAAAATAAATATGATGATTCAATCATTGTGAGAATCTAGATAAAGTGAAACATTGAAACGAAAAAATTGACTTCTTGGAAATATTTTAATATTATTCCTTGCAAACAAATTTTGCTTATATGATTACAATTATATAAGACTGATTCTCGTTATAATGAAAAACATTTTTCATTCGGGAATATTAATGAATACTTTTTGGAGTCAATTGATGATCGCAGCATCAACTTGATGCTACGCACATATGTTTGAGGAATTGGCTACCGAATAGGGGAGAGCCTGATTGCTGGAGGAATTTTCATTTATATTGAACAATTTAAGATTGTACAAATATGACGTTTTCGTCACACGTGTGCTAATCAGCTGCGCCATTATACAAATACGAATCACTATTTGATTTTATGACTTCCGGACATTAATATGATAAGTCACGTCACTATATAAATGACATTCCCTTCAACTCTAACACGTGTCCTTTTGATTTAGGTTCTCCGCCCGTTTATCAATGAATCACGTGTTGCGTGTTCTTGACCATTTTAATTTTCTTGAATGAGAGTCGACGTTGCATTTTTGAACCTACTTAATGAATCAATCACTAAATCCTTATTTTACGTTGCTTGGCGCAAGCTATCAGGCCTGCATACATTAAATCTACATTATTGGACAAACGGCTTTTCTTCCTCTCCGAAGGAAGGCGTACGAAGGATATTTCAACCTTCAAAGGCCACGGCTTCTGTCGGGTTTGAATCCGAGCGTTATGCCACATTAAGGCTGCGAGGTACAATCAATAGAAAACAATGAAGAAAAAATATAACATCTCCTCATGCACATAAACGAGATTTTGCATTGAACACATACTTACTTCTTGAATCGTGTTATAAATGAGCGGTGAATACGCGTAGCTGCTAATATTGCTTAATGTATTGAAAAAACTGGAAGTGAGCATCCAAAATCAATTACAAAAAGATATCAAAAAGTAAAAAAAATAAATTTAAAAAGCACATAACTGATAAATCATTGCCTCCAAAAATCATTAATATAGTTTAAAAAAAATTCCACAGAAATCATAAAAATTATTTCACTTCATTAAAATATCAATTAGAAGTTTCAATTATGAAGAAAAACAAGGAAAGCCTTTTAAAAAAACTTTAATTTATTTAAAATTTATTGATTATCATTATTTAAAACGTTTGAATGACAATTCTTTGGTGCATAATATTGTTTAGTTAGTAAAAGATACACCACGCTTAATTGATTTTCTAAGATAGTTAAAAAAAGAAATATGAGTTTTTTTAAGTTATTCAAACCGTATTAAAAAGTTTTATAAATTATCAAATGATCTCGATATGTCCCAGCTTCCTATGTCCTAACTTATAGGACATCCGATTTCTGAGAAAGAGAAAATACAAAATGTGCATCATTAAGTGTTTAACAAGGGTTTTTATAAAATGATACTTCCACATCATTATAAATTACAAATAAAATAATACAATTATTATAAATAAAGTGAAAAAAATAAAAATAATAAGCGAATTCTTAAGTATCAGCGTTAAATTAAAACCAATATAAAATATCAACTTCATTGCCAAAAATATTTACAAACCTTTCTACTTTCACGGATTATGTATATTTTGAACCTAACTTTAGTATTTAGTCACTTATTTTAGTTGCATTAAAATTTAGCTATGAAAATATTTACATTAAACACTAAAATCACACAATAAACAGCACTCTGGAACACAGTAGGCAACTACCTGTCTTTTAAATGAAGTCGTAGGCAAATACATGTCTTTTATTCATGTTATTAATTCAGTTCTTAAAATTTGTGCAGATTATACTATGAAATTTATCATCATATGTAACGATACATAGACTTTGTGCAGACCACTTGCATTTTACTTATTGGGGAAATAATCGGAGAGGTTGACACCATGTTGAATAGTATTGACTGAATTTTGAGATATTTTTAACCCTTGACTCACCGGACATGCGAAAAAGTATATGTGTACTTCACAGCATGTGCGTGTATGCCTTAAAAAAGGAAAATCTTTTGTATTTAGATACACAGCCATCGAAGTGCAATTGCACTTCTGATCATCACTAGCAATTCAATTTTCCGTCACGTATAAACTAGAACTTTCGCGAAAAAAGTCAGGAAAGATGCAGAAAAATGTATGTTCTATAACCATCACAAAATGAACTATCTGAATTTACTGAAACTTGTAGCATAACACTTATTGTATGTACGTTAGAACAGGAACATCTTTTCTCTATTGGTTCTCATACTTGCTACAGGAAGATGACTACAGGAGGATGACAAAAGCGTTGGAAATAACCTGCTGGAAGCGGTAGCATTGGGATATTAATGTCAACCCAGAAATCTACGTTCTAGAGAAGTTACAATTTTCAAACTTTTCTCATCCCTAAGAGATTTTCCGTTGATTAATCTTAATTTAATCCTGGTCACAAATGTTTCACACGCTTTTGATATACAGTAAACCCTCGTTAGCACGAACTCGCTTAACGGGAATTTTGTCGTAACACGAACAAAACTTCGTTCCCAGCCAGGGATTACGGTAATACAGACATTTATAATAATCGGATAACACGAATTTTTATAATACGCACTCTGATTATTTCGGTCCATTAGAATTCCTGTTAATGACGGTTTGTTGTAGTTACAATTTTTAAAATAGAATTATCTTTAAGGTACATAATAATTTTCATATATTACTAATCTACGAGCTCGAAACAAAAGCGAAGCAATCCAAATTCAGTGTTTTATATGTCAGGAAGTTCAACCAAAATTAATGTTTGAGTCGATTGATTCTACTTTCTGAACTTTGTCTTAACAAACACTGTGCGTAGGAAAGGTACAATGGAACAAAACGAGTATTGAGGTTATCGAGGTGCCTCTCCCTGTGCAGTTGCGTTTCTGGGCCAGCAGCCCCCGAGGGCGCGTTCTTGCCCGCAGGCCCCGGCCCTGACCGTGTGTAGCACCTGCGGGCTCCCGTGGCCGGGCGGCGGAAGCCAGGAGGGGGCGAGGCGGGGGTGCGGACGTGGCGGGGAGCGCGGGGGGGGGCGACGTCGCGTGGGCGCGTCCGAGCGTGCGGCCAGCTCTGTTTGCGCTGTCCAAACATAGGGGAGTGGCGGCGGGGAAGAGGCCGTCCGGGGCGGGGCTAGGCGGGGCGGGGCGGGGCGGGGCGGGGCGGGGCGGGTTAGCGCAGAGAGGAGCGGGGAACAGCGCATGGGCGGATGGCCGGGGATGTGGGGAGGGGCGGAGCGGGAGGGGGCGGAAGGGTGCGGAGCGGAACGGTGCTGGGCTGGGAGAAGCGGGGCGGAGCGCGGCGGGGCGGGGCGGGGCGGGGCGGGGCGGGGCGAGGCGGGGCGGGGCAGAGCGACGCAAAGCGGAGCATAGGAGGGCGGGGCGGGCAGGGTGGGCGGGGCGGAGCACGTCACTCGCCGGTGGCGCCCCCGCCCTCACCGCGGGAAGCGGCCGCGTGTCTCCAATCACGCATGGCACGGCACGGCGCCGCGCCGGTCGCCTCGCGCCGCGGGCGGCCCGCGGGCGGCCCGCATGTGGCCCAGGGGGCGCGGCGCCGTCACCTGCGCGCTCCGCATCGGAGCCACCGCACCGGCCACCCGCCACCGGGGCTACGGGACCGCGTGCTCAGCTGCCCAGCTACGTCAACAGATCTACTATATTGCCGCACGGTCAGCAGTGGGTGAAATGGGTTTATAATGAGGAGAGCTTATCGTATTAGAGCTCATTAGATGAATGGCGATTCTAACAAGTTATCGATTTTATGCGATGATTACTCACAAAATTTCGTTTTAGTATTGTATGACAGGGGTTACCAAAGTAAGGTATCATTGCTCCAGGGGGACTCAGCCTTCTTCAGAGAATAAATAAACATCATACACCAAACTGTTTGAAGAATAAATTAACCACTTAAACTAAAAATTGGGAATATTATCTGGGTTTTAAATTTGAAATAAATTGAAACCCCAGTCATATTCATAACATAATAGTTGCACATAATTGCAGCCGATCTGCAAGTATGTGATCATCTGCAATTTTCTGAAAGTATGAACGGGAGAATCAGACATCAGGAAACTGGGTGAAGCCTTGCAGGCATGCTTGTATTTTTGATAATACCTAGATGAATCATATTCCCAGGAATCTTCTTCTGATGCTATTTCCTCTAATTTGAGGCAGCGTTGCACAGTGAACACCAAAATTATTTTCAAATACTAAAGTTTACAACTCTTCTGCTTAAAACTGAAACATGTAGGAACATTTAATGTTTGTTGTTATTAAATCCGTGGAACATTTTCTTAATAAAACTCCGAAGCATTTAAGTAGCTTCTCCATGTAATTTGGAAAATGTAGTAACTTTGTAAGTTATTCGTTAAATTTCGTGATTTTTTCTTAAATATTTCCTGCAGATCCAAAGCGGAGAGCGTTGTGATATAGAGCTGTACGAAGAGACAATTGGCAACCCAGCAATTACAGCAGGTTATGTTCGGCTCGCTTTCAAAAAAACAATTTTGAATGAACTTCTTTATCGTGTGTACGTTTGCGGGAATTCGCAGTTCCATTAAATTTTCCAGCTAGTAGGTTACGTTTGTAGTAACACGTAGTTATTTAGTAGTACGTAGTAGTATTGGTTTGACAGACGTGTTTTGGACCCGCCAATATAGTGAATTGGCTTCAATTGCTGAACACGGAAGTGGTTGGTAACAGGGCCTCCGTGTATTCATAGCCCCATGGGGGAGTATTTTTCTTTTGTTACAAGCTGCAATTCGTGCTACCAACATAAATTTTGTTGCTAGCACTCTCATTGGTGCCACTGCGGAGAGACTTTCCTGGCGCACTGTATAATACAGCAATTTCTATCCATATTAACACGTCTCAGTTAAAAAGCTCATTACAAATCGAAGAAAAAACGCTAATTTCCATGAGTATTCAGAATTCCACTTGTGTATGGATTAGGGTGGGGATCCCAGGAGTTAATAATAACGAGCAAAGAATACATTTATTTCCATATTACACAGTTTTCTCTGTTTTTTATGTTAAATAAATAAAATATAAAGTCTGGCAATGGTTTTATCCATGTCGACCTATCAACAATGAGAAGAATTCCAAGAATTGCAAACTGACTTTTCTTCAAACGAAACCTAGGAAATTCGAATTTGTAATTACCCAAAATTTTGTAACATTAAGCAAAATTATTTTTGAATCTTTTTAAAAAATGCACAAAACTTTCTTTAAACTGATTTTTAGAACAGATTTCATTCAATAAAAACTCTGATATAAATATTGTAAATTTTCATTGTTTTTTGTTTGTAATTTTCGAAAGTACAGAGAATGCACCGAAAATGAGATGAACACCATTTTGTTTACCGTTTTTTTGCTATATACAGGGAAAATTTAAAGAAAAATTTGGTGGATTTTTCAGAAAATAATTGTTTAAATTCTTTCAATTGCCTATGTACAACGACAAATTAAACTGAAGGTTTTCTTATAGTGGAAAAATTGAAAATGATTTTATTTTAAGATTTTTTATGAACAGATCTAATTAAAGTTGCAGGAAGACGCCGAAAGAAATTTGGAACTTTTGCAATTACCGTAATGTAAGGGAGTTTAATGCAAATGCGACCTACGAACTTCGCTCTATTACTCTTTTGCTCTATCAGAGGAAAAAATTGAAGGAAAAATTTGTCAGATGAGTCATTTTTCAGATGATTTTGAAAATGTTGTTGCGGCTTCCTGTAAAGTACCCTAAAAAACAAATATCTGTTTCCAAGTTAAGGAGCCCCAATATCAGTCAGGAATATCAATTTTGGTGAAAACCCTGTAAACGGTTTAGCCGGTACATTTATTCACAGGTGGTCAGACGCTTTGCCATCAACCAATTTTTAGTATCTAGGACTCACCAAATGTGTATTCTGACAACACAACGTGTTAGATGAAGGAATATGTAGGAATGTAGGAACAAGATTTATTCACGTTTTGGTTACCAGTGCCCGGCAGTAAGAGTTTTCTGCCGAATAAATTGCCGTTTTTTTCCTCACTATTACAATACTTTCTCTTTACTTCGTAACCAGTTAGCGAGAAAGTCGAAACGTGAAAACGTGAATTAATACGTTGTTTTACTGCTCTTGTTTTACCAAATAGGTCAAAACTAAAAATTATGGATAGTACATAAAAAACTAAAAATTATAAAGCGGTATGATCTTTTTAGTAAGCCTGACCTCACAAGTCGTTCTTGGTTAAAAGATGAAGTGGTTTCATAGATTTTTGTATCCAAATTATCTTGTCAGTTGATTGTCAAAGATGCATCCAGAGGACGCTATATAATTATGTGTGAGTTTTCATCTACCTACAAAATTGAATGAATGTTCAGTAGAGATTCGGAAAAACTGACGCACTATTTTAGGAAGGCAGACACCTCCATACTCCACGTAAGAAGGCACGCGGAAATTCATAGAAAAAATCGCAGTAAGAAAGTATTTTTTCTGTATACTATAGACCATCTTATCTGCTTATCTCTATGCTCGTTCCCGAGTCATC
Source organism: Teleogryllus occipitalis (assembly GCA_011170035.1). NCBI lineage: Eukaryota > Metazoa > Arthropoda > Insecta > Orthoptera > Gryllidae > Teleogryllus > Teleogryllus occipitalis. The sequence goes on from BLKR01001768.1 coordinate 32,734, forward strand.
AGACTTGGGAATTACGTACTATTTCTTGGTGAACATTTAATTAATTTTACGAAGATCGTATACTCAATTCCCGCGATACGGAAGTTTTAGAGTCTGGTGCATACTTCATTCACCACTTACTTTGAAGCAGCAGCAATTTAGCGATTCTAGCAGAAGATCATTACGAAATAAATACTATGCCATAAAATTGAGGAAATATGAATGTATTCAGTATTAGTATTTAGATCCGCAACAAATACTCATTTGTTTGTTGTCTTCTGAATTAAACAGATAAGTTTATAAAATATTCTCACACATCATCGTAAAATGAATTATTATTTACATTTCCATGCATTACAAAGTTAACGATCTTATTAATTTAAAAAAATGCAAACCATATTTCAAATTAAGACATTATTAACGATGACATTCTTTGATAAATTCCTTCATATTGTCACTGGTAATATGATATTTATAGACACTCTTTTTAAAGCACTCCGGCATCGATCACCATCGTTTTAAAGAACCTCCGCGAGGTCGCGAGCCAGATTCCTTCCAAGGTCGTGAATTTTTAGAGCGGTGGCCTTCCGTATGCACCCTCGTGTCAACCCGCTGCCGCTCTAGCGCGCGACCCGTCGCCCCGTCGTTCCCGCCCGCCCCCGCCGCCTGCCACGCTCCGGCGCCGCTCTCTTGTTTTCCCAGCCGGTCGCGTGCGATGCTTCGCAACCAACCGGCTTGTTACGTTTTCCTGCGACCTTCGCTCACCATCTCCATAGTTTTTGAGAGATCTCGACGGAGCGGCAGCAGTGTTTGATGCCACGCTTCCGGGAACCTTGTGTACATTGATTAAAAAAAAAGACTTCGATTCCTATATATAGGACGTACTCACATTCAAAAGGCTGGATGATTGTTTTAAACATGTGTACCTTCGACTCTTGAGACTAAGCCGTATTCAGAAATAGAATAAGTGCCACGAGTTGGAAGCCCCCACGGCAAGTGAGTCGTGGGAAAAGGAGACAACTGTGCAAGATAGAAAATACAGGAACCCGTAGTTAAATAACGATCTTCACAAAATTGCAAAAAAAATTATAAATGGTTTAGTAATTAATATTATTATTAAAATGTCATAAAGATAAAAATTTAAATATATTTAAATCGTAATTATTCCAGAGCTGGATGGCCGAGTTGATTAGAAGCGTGTACCGACACAGGGCTTCAGTCCGAAGGGTCGCGGTTTCGAGCCGTAGAGCCCTGGGCATGGAAGTTTGTCCCTTGTCTTTCATGTAGTATGTGTTGTCGCGGAGGGCCTCGCGTTTTGCGAACCACAGATGGGATAGGCCCGCAAATGTGTTGGTAACCGGTAAATGTAAAAGGTAACCGGCTATTATCTGGAAAAATCCCTATGGGAAAAATCGTAATTATTTTCAATTAAAAAACTATATGCGCAACAAATATTCTATGAAGGATTTATTTTCAAAGTACATTTCTTTTCTGTCTTTATTACGTGAGTGATGCTTTTTAATTGTCTTTTAGAATTGTTTAATTTAAATTTTCACGATCTAGGAATACTAAACTCTAAAAAAATCTCACCAAATTTTAAATTTAACTTTAAACTATTTGTACAGTATTTTATATAATCTACTCATGCGCGTTATTGGTTTATTACTTATCAAGAACATAATGTACTCGTAAGTATTTTGACAAATATTTGAACAATTGTAAATACCTAATGTACATTCATATTTTTCTCTAAAATAAGAGAAAAATATCTACCTAAAGTTAGACGAAAATTAGTGATGCTAAAATAGCGCGTGCTCTCTCACCCGTATTTTCATGCAAAATTAGGCAAAAAGTACTCACATTTTTTAAAAATTGTACACGACCTTATTTCAAAATCTATCTTTAAGGAGACTATTTCATTAAGGAAAAAATCTCAATATTCATAATTGTAGTTCTTTCTTTAAATTCTTTCACACTATCCAAAAACCAAATTAAATTAAAAACGATGGAACCATTTTTTTTAACATTTGGAAAATATCTCAGAGGCTTCACGTAAATTACCCCCCAAAATTAAAATATTGATTTCAAATTCAAGGAGACGACATCAGCCAGATCGATTGGAGACTATCAGTTTTGGGGAAAATCGGCTCAATGGTTTAGTCGCTAGCGTTTTTCACAGACAGACTGGAGGGCAGGCAGACGTTTTGTCATCAATCGATTTTTTGCTATCAAGGATTCACAAAATATGAATTCTTGTTATACCACGTGTTACACTTTTTTTTCTAAATTTAGCAACTGGATTTATCTACTTTTTCGTTATCAGAGCCAGGCAAAAGCGTTTTTCTGACGAAAATTCGCCGTATTTTCTCGCAGCATTACGTAACTTTCTCTCTACTCCGTAGCGAGAAAGTGAAAATTATAAATAGTGACGTTCCTAAAAAATTCCAATTATGTAAATAAAATGTCCACAAATAAGAAGAAAGAATAAAATGTACGGGTATCTGAAAACTTTATATATCACGTTTTAGAAATCAGTTTTACAAGAAAAACAAAATGTTCACAAATATAGGATTGACAATATTGTCCTGAATGAAGTACTATGTATTCATTTACAGCACCTAATTTTCTATCAGTTGATGTATGATTTATTATCAAAAGTAAATAAATACATTATTCACTCTGAAATATTTTCAGTGGAGAATACATATATAAATACTCAGAAAATTATTTCCAGTTTTGAGGATACTACCTCTTGTTTAGATAAAATGAAGCGTCCAAACTTAACACCAAAATTAAACAGCGAGTTGTGATTATTAAAAATATTGAAAACAGAAAATATTGTCATTCCCTGAACTGGATGACACGCAGATTTTGCAAGTACTCACATTAAAGGCTTTTAAGAACTCAAGTGTGAATACATTTCACAAGAGGTAGTCATTCGACGTCCATCACGCTTTGCTAAGCTTGAAAATTTAAGCGACTTCGGAAATTACAAGCATATTACCCTCTGGTGGGTCGGAGTAAAATATGTTTGCTCTTATTCTTCCATCTGTACACTGTTGGTGGAAAACCTTGCCAGGGGTCGACGCAGCAATAAGCGTCGGATCGGTACAACACTTCACAATTTTTAAAATTCCATATTTGTATAACTTGACTAAGGGAAGCTTGCATTTATTGTTTAGAAATGGAGGGGTGTGTTTGTAAGAGATTGTGGCAAATGATTTTTATGAATTAGGGTGGGTGAAAGAGGTCTTTGGGGAATCTGGATCTAATGAGTGATAATAAGCGTTTTGACCGAGATTGTGTTGGGATATGCTGGGAGAAGAAAGAAATATTTTTGAGATGAATTCCGAGAGGAGAGGTATTTGGAGCTCTTGGTGAGTTAGAAATGAACCAGGGGCTTTCAATATTTGTCTTAAATACTTGTTTTGAATTTTCTGTACAATGGATAGTGCTATGTTGCGCCATATTGGACAAGCATATGTCATTGTGGGTTTTATTATCATTTTATAGATGAAGAGCCCAGTTTCTATTCTAAGGGTGGAATTTCTATTGATAAACAAGTAGTGTTTTAGAACTTTTCCTCGTGTCGTATAAACTGTTGATTAAATGTGTGGTTTCCAAGTTAACTGTTTGTTCAATAAGACACCTCAGTATTTGGCTGGAGAAGAGAGAGCTCAGGGACATCTATGCTATTTATTTGTAAGGGTTTAGGGAAGAGAGGACGTCTGAGAATAAATATTTTGGATTGTGATTTTGAGGGGTTGATTTCAATTCTCCATTTGTTGGTCCAATTCGTATAACTCTAAAGGTAGGATTGTATGTAATCATAGGCTAAGTTGATATCGGTATGTGAAGTGAAGGTAGTGGTATCGTCAGCATAACAAGCTATACTTGCTTCGTGTGGAGTTGGATAGCCTGCTGTAAAAATTGAGAACAGTGTTGGTGAAAGAACCGAGCCTTGTGGGACGCCTGCGATAATAAGGTAAAGCAGCGTAGTGACATAGCAGCGTTTACATTTACTTAAAAATATGTCTGTAAGAAAGCTTCGAACTAGTTTCTGCAGATAATCCGGTGTTCCAATTTTTCGTAGTTTGTACATTAGTTCATTGTGCCAAACTCGGTCAAATGCCTTTGAAATATCTAAAAAGAGAGTTATTGTGTGCTTTGTATCGTTAAAACCGCGAAAAGCGTCTGCCTCATGGAAAGTGAGTCCGTGCGGGGCGACCTCGTCTAGCCGGTGGATTGCGGAAAGAAATACAGTAGAGTCGTGGTAAGCCGAGCCTCCCTAATCTGGGATTCCTTGCAATTCAAGATGAAAAAAAGCTTGATGTGTGTTAAGTCATCAAACAAGCAAACAAGCGTCGACAATTCTTGACGGGTTGGCAACACTGCGTCGAAGGTCACGTGTGTGGCGGTCGGTGCCAGTGTAAATCTACTAAGACTATCAATGTATCTGTAATTTTAATAGTATCTGAACATTAAATTTGACTTCGTTATACATTGTAGTTGAAAATTACTTTCAGTATTTCGCTGTAATCCAACATACCATCAATAATCATGTAATCCGATGTACCAATTACATCGAATTATTGCGACTCTACTGTAGCACGATAATGCAAAGAAGTTAGATGCAAAACAGAATAGTATTAGTATGCGACACTCTTTTATATCATACACACAATGCAATTAGGAATATTGTTTAAAATTACTCTTACGAATACAGAATCTGTCGAGGGCAGGAGTTGCTTTGGCCCTCTGGACATGTCTCAATTTCCCAGCGTTCAAATTAGCATCAGACGCATGTAGACATGCGACGACCTTGAGCGCGTCGGTCAGTGGCATCGCTTACTCAGGTAACTTCACAGATACAGTAATACTGTTGGTACCAGCGTCAACAATTCGGCGTGGTAATGCTCCCAGTTGACCGCATTCGAGCGTCGGGTTGGAGGAATACGAATAGTCGTGCGTAGGGTGTGCGGTGCCACCGATTCTGGTACCTCGCGTTCCCCAGAGCTACTGCTCAGAGGTGTTGCTCCAGCATTCTCCAAATATCAGGTACTCAAACACAGTGAACTGACTCTCTGTTCTAATACTCTACCGTGACTTGTCTCAACTGTTTTGTGCATGTTCAACGCTTTGCAATAGGGCAAATGGTCAGTGATCTCAGATGTAAGAGCAGGCTGACACGGGTAGAGGCATTTCCATGATCCACATGGCAAAATATACTATATTGGGGGTAAAAAACTTTATTCAGTTCGAGGTCAGTATTAAGCTCCCTCACTCGTGTTTACCCCCTACTCCTTCTCCTATGCCTCTTCCTCCTCTTCCTCCTCTTCCTCCTCCTCTTCCTCCCCCTCCTCCTGCTGCTGCTCCTCCGTTACCACCGCATTGCCCCTTTGGAAACTGTCATCGGCCTTTCGGCCTCTTCATGTGCGAACATCGTTTTGCATCTTCGAAGGACCAAGGACGGAGAGAGGACGATTGCTAGAGATGTACAGATAAGAAAAATGAGCGAGTGACAAGGTGGCATTAAGCCGTTCAAAATTTCCAACTCATTCTATAGTTCCTTGTTGCGACTGAGTACGATAGAGTTGACTAACTGTTGTGGCCTAATTCGCTTCAATTGGCTAACGCAAGGTTTCCTAACCTTTTCCTTCTTTCGTTATCCTTTTAAACGATTTGTCGGCTCCATCGACCTCCCGTATTATTCTCTATAACATATCATATATAATCATAACACAAAAATTGCCCATAAATGTCCCAAAGATAATGATTTTCACCACCTTCATTATGGTAAATATCTATGTTTATAATAAGCGAAAACTATTTTGCTTGATTAGCTGAGATTATAATCTTTATTGTTGTGCAAAAGGTTACATGTTGAGCTTTTTTTCCCCTACTTCCGAGTCATAACATTTTTCCAGTGCCCATAACCATGAGTGTTTTCGTCCGCTATAGATTAATTGATTGATTAGAGATTCTTAGCGCATCGACGGGTAAGATCATTATTCTCGTTAGTATAGTGCATATCTTATCGCTGGAAATGTCTGTGATCTTCCCTCATCGGATTGCGAGATCCGGCGTTGACCTACGTCAGCTTTTGGGGATTTTTCCCACACAGGTATTGCTCACCAGCGTGGCACCGCCCCAGCAAGGACAAGCTCTAAGCTTCCGATATGTGCAAAAGTATAGTGCATGTGTGTGTAAGTGTATGTAAATAAGGGATGAGAAAAACACAACGAAGGGAAGGAAAGATCGCGCGCGGGCCGTGGCCTGTTTGTTAGGGTACTGCTTCAGCATAAGCCTGATGTTGATTGGAGTAACCACGGAAAGCTATCGATCAGAGCAGCCGGCCGCTGGAATTCTTCTCCAGACAGTAGCTGAATTCGCCCTAGCTGACAAGCTAGTGTCAAAAATCCTGTCACCATCGGGACTCAAACCTTCCTCTATAGAATATCGTTGTCAACATATAGTTATAATTTGTTGAGCTTTCTAAACATCTTATCCAGTTGCGTAACTAGGTTCTCGGATGCTGCGGTGCAAAAAATAGAAATGCGCGCCTATCTACAATAAACGTGAAATTCAAGTTTTGTATCTAATTGACATACATTGGAGAGGTATGAATGCATACATGTGTTCTGCATGAATAAGTTGCTGCGTTAGAGGTAGTTAAGCGCATGATTATTTGTACTTACGAGCTGAACCAGCGAAAGTAAAAAATATTATAAATTATTTACCTGTTATGTCGAAACTGTGACTGACGGATGAATTTTTGTAGGGAAGTGTTTTATTATAGTGAACAGTGAAAGCGTACATTTGAGTTGTTAAAGAATGAATTTATATTCATGAGAGTAAGTTCGGTAAGAAAAATTATAACCGATGCAAAAGAGTAATTAGAAATGGATATTTAGAGGAATTGAACGTGTGCCAACATTGTTTTTCAAGGTTGTTGAAAATAAAACAAAATAGATTTTTTTTAGATAATAGAAAACTTTTGTCCAGCCCAAATATACTGTGATCTCTGATTTTTGTAGATGATAAAATTGTCTAAATACTTAATGGCACCTTCTCGTCAGCTACTATTTATCTAGATTCCTGAAACGCGTAATCGAATTCAGTAATAAGCACTTTAATTAGATTTAAACGTCCATTGCTTCGGCGTTGCGTTAAATATCATTTTTCACCTTTTCTTTATAATTAAGTGAGAATAACAAATAAGAAAAAGAGTAAGATTTATAATGTGGAAACGGATTGAAAATATTGGCATATTTTACAAAATTCGCCAAAAAGGATGAACGTGTATAAATTGTGTATATTCATTTGAAATACACACAATAACCATGGTTTTCAAATGAAACACGATGAAGACTGCAGGTATTCATGATTCACTGCGAGAATTTGCATTCGGGAATTCGGCGGGTGATCGGCCGAGTTAAGCAATCTTTTGTTCAATTTAGACCAAGCAAGTTAAAGAGAGTACGGATTTGTAAAATCCGTGTTGATAATTGGTCATCCAGAGAAATGAGTATCTGAAAAAACCTAGTAAAAAGGTAATAAATTTATCGGATAGAATTAATAAAAGTAATCAAGTGACTTTTTCTTACATCAACCGGTCACGAGATCGTATTGTTCAATGAAAGGGACTTTTAAAAGTTTTCTAATTGATGTGAAAGGGTTAACTACTGGTGTGCACGCTAAGTCGTATTTCCTTGACCTTTCGTGTCCGGAAGTGGAAAGTAAAAATTCCTGAATGTCAGTTCTTAGCTAATGGCTAATTATCAATTTGCATGAAGCACATTAAGGATGGTTTTGAATTCACTGTACACACATTTGAGGAGAGAATGATGAGGCATTTCTTTAATTTATATTCTGGAATCATGGAAAACTTAGATTTAGAGCTGGAATAGATTCATTAAGATTCTACTCTTACTGAACGCACTCCTACATATCAATCACAAAAAATTGTATGGGCCAAAATAATTTCAATACAAATCAACGTCATAGATAACAAACGGAAGTTTTCTTCATTTCAAACCGTACTACGGACTTACGGTGATTGTGCATAAATATATGAATAACAATATTTAAACATTTCATTAATAAAACTTTCATCTTATTTTGTTTGTGAGGAATATGAATGTTTTCATTCTGAGATCATATCGACGAAAGCACGTAGGTATTTCCCGCTTTGCTAATTCGGCAAAAGGCTTTTTGTGTGAGAAAATGCTCTTTAAAATTTACGCAGTCTTCACATGGAGTTGTTTTGAGGCAATGGTACTTATACCCTAGGTATTATAGTTTCAATACGGATAATTGTATAAAAATCATGCGGATTAAGAATAATACGGATAAGAATCATACCGATGATAAGAACCTTCATTTTTCTTTTATCATACTTTATTGGACTATCTAAAACTAATATTCATTTTACTAAGCGCTAAGTAATTTGATTAAAACATTAAACAACTTGCAAATTGGTGCAAGAAATTTGAATTGCTTATTACACTGGTTATGGTAAAAATAATTCTTTCAGATCTAGGGGAAAAGTCGGTAAAGCCATTTACCGACTTCATGGTTACAACGATATCAATATTTCTTAAAAAAACAACTTATATCTACTTCTTTCTTCGAGTTTTGATAGGATTTTATTGTTATATCTTCGAAGATTCAATTAACTCTGCAAATGTATAGTAAGAACAAATATTCATATAATATAATTGTATTATTTCATTCACATATTTTATTATATTTCTAATACATATTTTAGTATTCAACGAAACATATTTCAGTTATCCATGTTAAGGTATCGTGCTTCTCGCATATGCTGCCATTTAAATGCTACACAGGTCTGGAAAAAAAAATTTTTTTCAGCTGCATGGGATATTTTGGTGAATTGTGTGTTAAAGGTCACAGATTATAAAAATGACTTCCATAACATTCCATCACGTACACATTTTTTGCAAAATAAAAATAAATATTTAATAAAAGCATTTATTTCGACAGTCAACTAAATATATTTATTTTATTACAAGTAGTCAAAAAAATGTTTCTTATATTGTAGACAATTTTAAGTCTCCTCTTTTCTTGTAAAACTTTTTTTCTTTGATGCTTCTCCGAACTCATTTCTCTGTTTTCTTCTTTAATATTTCGAGTGAGCATCCAACAGTAGTCAGTTAATAAATTGTCATCCCATTTTCCTTGGAAACGTTTCTCAAAATCACGGACATCTTGGTGAAATCTTTTACTCTGTTTTGCACTATAAGCTCCCACGTTTTCAGGAAAATAGTCAATATGAGAGTGTAAGAAATGCACTTCGAAGCTAATCTTGCATCCTTGAGCTTCATGCGCATCCAGCCTGCGTTGTACAATGGTTTTGTAATCAAGATTCTTAGTATTTTCTAAAAACGTTTGCACTATATTCTAGAACGAATCCCATGCTTCTTTTTCTTCGTTTCCCATTGTTTCCGTAGAGACCATGGGGTAATTTTATTTTGTCCGTAGAATTGAGCCACTCGACCTATTAGCCTCATGCAGCATTTTCTATTCTCAAAATAAAATGTCACTTTTGCTGCTCGTACCATAAGTAATTAAAGTATGGTCGACCTATTGCTCAAAGACACTTAAACCATTTAGAACACCCATTCCAATGTTAAGTGGAGAACCATCATGCACCACGAGCAGCAAAGTTAAATCAAAGAATCCAAAAGGTTCCTCTCTACATGGCAGGCCGTGTCTATAAGCCCATCTGGCGGAGGCTGAGATGGGCCGAAGGAAGGGCGTGGCGGGGGAAGGCGGGGCGGTCGGGAACAGCTGGCGGAACAACAGCGGCGGGCGCGGCCGGCCTCCGCAAATATTTGGCGAGTGCGCTGGTGAGGCCCAGCGCCGGGGGGGGGAGGCGGTGGCACGAGGCCCCGAAGAGCAGGGCAAAGAGGGCGCAGGTGAGCTCGCGACACGGACGACGACGCCGACGCGGCGCGGCGTCACGAAGGCCCCGAGCAACCGTAGCGATTCCGATGGCATCATTGGAAATGAGGCGGATATGGAAACAAGGGAAGGTAGTGTAAGTGAAAGAGGGAGGTAAGGCAGGGAAATAAAATGTTGTGTTTAACTGATACCTCCTCCTCTAGAAACTCGATAAGAATATGGTTTCTAATTCAAGAAAAACGCGAAAGAAAAGTTTTCCTCCAGGGAAACGATTAAAACGGAATGGTAAACGTAAGAAAGAAAAAATGGAATGTCAACCAGCCGATCGTGCTATGTAAATTGCATTTAGTAAATAAGTGTCAATGGAAGTAGATAAAATCAATTTCATGAAAGAGGAAGGTCAAAGACATGCCACAGGTCATGGGACAGAAACAGCAAAGATAGCAAACATGAAAACGAATAACAATATGAAACTAGAGAGAAATTATTGGTAACAAATACCCAAAAGAAAACATGTAAAAACGATAGAAATTGCAAAACAGATGGCAGAACGAACCAAACAAGACACCTGAGTAAATACGCAAGAAAACAAGGAAATAGAAATTGACAAATATAAAATGTATAACACCATACATAAAAAATTAAAAAAACAACAACAAAATAATAAAAGATGGATGGTAGAAGTAGTTCAATGAAAATAAACAAGGTCGAAAAACTTAAGCAACAGGGTTCAGAAAAAGAACACAAGTAGGGAAGAAAAAGTCTTGAAAGCCACGAGGCCCCAAGGAGGCTGCAGCGACGCCCGTTCGAGCGGAATCGGCCAACTTGGAAGGCTGCCCTCGCGCCACCGCAACCCACGCGCGCACTCGCGATTCCTCCAGCGCTGGGAGCGCACGCCCTCACTGCCGCCACAACTGACGCCCTCGCCGCCCCTGCCGTCCCCGCCGCCCCCGCCGCCCCCGCCGCACCCGCCGCACCCGCCGCACTCGCCGCCCCCGCCGCCCCCGCCGCCCCCGCCGCCCCCGCCGCCCCGCCGCCCCCGCCGCCCCCGCCGCCCCCGCCGCCCAAACCGATCCCCGCGGCCCCTGTCGCTCTCGGTCATGCATCCTAGCTGCAGCCCGCCGATTTACTCGCTATCCTTCCAATACTCGAGGCGTACAGACTCTATTTACCACTACATTATTCTCAGCAACAGCTCACGCTCCTCATCCCACCCTGCCGCCGCTTCCATCTCCTTCCCGCTCCCAGTCTTACTCCCCTACGCACTGCTCGTCCCGCTCCCCGCCCTGCTGCCCGTTCCGCTCCCAGTCTCAATACCTGACACATTCCCCGACCCACTCCCTGTCCGACTTCTTCTTAATCTTCACATAGTCCCTTTCTTCAGCACTAGCCTCATACGCACCACCCACATCCCATCCGTCCCCTTTCTCGTCCTCGTACCCCGTTTCGTCCTCGAACCCACTTCCGCATTCATCATACCTCTTCCCTTCTCTCTCTCATCGACATTCCGATCACTATCTCCGATCCCGTCACATTCCAAGCCAGCGACCTCGTCCTGACCCCGTTCCCATTCCCGACCCTATCCCCACTTCCCTTCCCACACCTCTTCCTCTCTCCATTCCCATCCCTTCCCGCTACCACCCCTCGCTATTCTTCCTATTCCCTAGCGGCGCACATCGCCGTCCCTACCTCTCGGCGCGGCGCGGCGTGGCGCGGCGCGGCGCGGCGTGGCGCGGCGCGGTGCGTTGGGGCGCGGCGCCCGAGACCTTTACGGCCGAGTTACGACCGGCGGCGCGGTGGAGGGACGAGCGGAGCGGCGCCGGCGCTCGCCTCGAGCGCTCTGCAAGCGCCGTTCAGAGCTGCCGATGACGCATTCGAACCGCCCCGCCCCGCCCCGCCCCGCCCCGCCCCGCCCCGCCCCGCCCCGCCCCGCCCCGTCTCGCGAGGTCTCTCCGCAACACGCGCCTCGCTACCTCCCGCACTCCGCTTTGCCACTCCGCGCTCTTATCTATTCAGCCACTTCCCTGAACCGAAATTACCTGCGTTGTTATGGAACTTATTTACCTCAATCATCTACCAAAGTCAGGAAAAGGAGTGAATTCTATCTACAGTGTGTTTTGGAAGTGATTGTATTTAAATCCCCACCACGCTCCTCTCTGCCGCTCTCCACCCGTCTCTGTCCCATTCCACTTTTTCCTCTCACCGTCCCATTGTACTCCTGTCCGTCCCATTTCACTCCTCTTCGCCTCCTCTCTACCTCTCTCCAACCCTTCTCCGCCAACGTTTCTCTCACCCCTCCAAATAAAAGACGTACCGATGCGCTGTACTTCGTGCCATCGCATGAAGTGGCTCAGGGCATGATGTCACTGACCGGGAGGACTTACGGAAGAACCAAGAGTCCCGATTTTCGACACGAGCCAGATATTTAGAAGGAAAATTCTAGCAGCCGTCTGCTCTGATCGGTAATTTTCGTTTTTTTTTTCGATCAATGCTAGAGCTTAGGGCTTGACCCGACTGGGGCGGAGTCCCGCTGATGGAAGAAAAATTCCAAAGCTGAAGTGTAGGGTAGCGCAAAATCTCACTACCCAACAAGGGAAGAACACCGTCACCTTCGAGATAAAACATACACTTAACTTTCGGGAATAATGACCATTACCGCTGATGCGCCTGGAAACACGGAACAAATAATCAATCAATCTAGTAATACCGAACAACCAACGGTCAAGGTTCAATTTGAACCATCTATATCTCAATTTTCAATGATCGAGTCATCGGTTACTCATTCACACTGGCTATCACATGGTGGGAAAGCAACATTCAAATCATTCGTGCCAACTCGGACAACGGGACATCTTGAGTAGCTTTTGTAAAAAAGTTTAAAATTATTTTTACGGTGTTTACAATTCTCGCCTTCATAGAGCTCTCAAGCGTAATCATTTATTCTTCCATGCTAACGTCCCGTAAGATACATTCAAAGCTATCCTTTCAGTGTCCATCAACAATATCACCCATGCCTTTATCACACACTCTCTTGTCACCGTCGTCTTTCGGCATCTCGCTCCGTCTCCTGAATGGTGCATGTTACTGCTAAACGCGTTGCCCTGCTCCTTAAATTGTTTTACTGCCAGCGACATTCTACTCACGTCGGAAATATCTGCAAGTGCCGCGGAAGGACACGAGGTCAAACGACAGTGGATGCTATTTCCTAGATCCGTTTTCGGGATTACTTGCCTTTATAGGCGTGTGAATAGGGGATTTGAAAAGCGGGGCACGCGCTGTAAGTGGGCTAACCAATAGCGTTTGTGACGCAACCAGTGCATTTGTCCTAGAGGCCAGGGACGCAGAAAGGTGTCGGCTCGTGCACGCAGTTCACCGTCGTAGCTTTCGTATGCTGCCCCTGACTTCATTCTCGAATTTGATTGTCTACATTTTTACAGCATTTTCCATTTCACAAAATTAAATTGATGAGCCTGAAATTGTAATAAACGAAAATTGTATTATCATACTGCTCGCTATTCAGACGAGAACAGTCGTATTACGTCGAGCGAAAATTACTTGTTGAACATGACGAGATAATCATCAAAATAACGTTTGTGAGTGTGTGAGTAAAGTAGTATTGATGTGAATAAGATGAATAATATGCTAATTGAATCCGATGTGTCTAGTGAGACAAACTTCTCAGAGAAGTGACGTACAACCTAAAATGTAGAACAAAAAACGTGGTGAAGGGTAAACATGACGAGACTGAAAGTTCCGAGTTGGATTGTGTTAGAAACGAATGATTTGGAAACGAATAACTGTGGCAGAAATATCGCAAAATTAAAATAAAATATTGCAACACCATCGGCGGAAATCACGATAAAAAATTATTTAGAAAAATCCTTAATACCTGGAAATAAACAAAGTTCTTCCCCAAATTGAAACGAATATCCCTGCACAAAAATAATATGATAGTTTCATAACCTATTCCATATGACAATAACTTGAAAACCATTCCTCTCTGTTTCTTTTTTCAAAACTCAGAAATAAAATTAAACGACATGTATTTCTTTCTTCTCATCCATTGCACTCGATGATATAATAAAAATTGCTTAAAGCCTCATATCAAACATTTCAGACTCCGAAGATATAAAAGTCAAACTGGTATAAAAAAGTCTCGATGTGACACATCGAATCATTACCGATATAATAAATTTCTAGCTAATGAGCGGGCAATATCCATCATTCTGAAAAACTCTATTTGTGCATCCAATTACCAAGACAGTATAAACCAGAAATCCTATCGAATACCGCTCAATCAGCATCCTCCGGACTATTTCAAAAGTGCATAAAAAAGTCGTCCGAAGTCAAACAACAATATATTAAAAAATATCACTTTAAAACGACCAGCAATCAGTTTGCCTTCTCAACAGGAATACTGAAAATGCAATGCTATTCAATTCGTGAAAACGTCAATATAACTATCTTGATTTTCCTGGATTTCACCTAAGTATTCTTTTCCGTTGAATACGATATCTTGCCTGCAAAACTAAAACCTTGGGTGGATATAAAACATGCAAACACTCTCCGTAAATTTAAATTGAACTATACATTTTATTTCATTAATTTAATTAACTAATTAGGGAACTAATAATAAGATTGTAATAAGATTCTAATAAGATTGTAAACGTTCTACTTAGTCTGTAGACATTCCCCTTAACCTGTACCAAGCGTTAATACAAAGGCGTAGTCTGACAGACTACTTTGGGTAAAAATAAATAAAACTCGTTTTTACAATGAAACACTAACTTTAATGGATTGAACATGTATAATATGGAGTTACTAAATACATTTTAAATACTTTTATAGATACACCTAAATAACTGGACTCTCGCAGCACACACTTAGAGTTGTTCACACATGACTTAGCGTCCGCAGTCCTCGTCATGTAACCTTTGTTACGATCGCCATCGTCCCATTATGATAGCTAAACGTTCAGAACAAAACTTAAATGTCACAAGACAGGAAGTTCGTATTCATTATTCACAATATTAGGCAATATAGCGCAAAAAAACTGACGTAATTACAAAGGCATAGTCTACTGGACGACGCGTGTTGGCGTACACTGGAAACGCCACACACCAGAAATAGGCACGCGCACAAGGTCCCATGCATTTCACTACTAGTCACACAACGAAGGTCCACAGAGTTTCACAAACAAGAGAGAGGGTAAGGGTTGGAGAAGCATTCGCCACTAGTTGCGTCGTCTGACAGACGACGCCTTTGTAATCTAGGGTTAATATTCGATCACTAACCTTATCATTTTGTCAACCATCTAACTTAAAAAGTACTATATTCACTTCGTCCACTATCACCTCATGCTTCAAGGGTATCGTTGCTTAATATTTAACCTAACACACGCGAATCACGAAATGTTGGATGATTTCGACAGCAACTCGCTAAACAAAGTTACTAAACTAACTTTAAATGTATTGAAGTTGGTCTTGTAAATGACATAATGAAGAACCCTTACTGACTTAAATATAAATATTATTATCGTGACGGCTGAAGTGAAAAACGATCAGGTGAAATTCCTGACTCATGGAAGCAATTGAAAACGAGCTGCAACGAGGAATATTGTAAATATTTTGTGAATCAAAATGCCTCCGCGATTAGGGTCAGAACCCTACGAAAATACATTCAGAAAAATGATTCCCATTGGCTCGATTTATACGATGAAGATGGGGACGCTATGGATGAAACTGCTGAGTTGTGCTACCAGAACTAGCGCGCGCCCACCAGCCGAAAGCGCGACCCGCGCGCAGCCCCGTTAAGTGCACCTTTGTGCGGTCGCGTCGTCGCCTCGCTCTTAGAGACCGCTGCTGCGAATGCGACAACAACGAATCCTCGTGAAACGAGGGCAGTGGCGAGTAGATGGCGACCAGCGGCGATGAAGGGGAAGAAGTTAGGGTCGAAGAAGGCGCAGGCGGACGAGATGGCGGAGGAAACGAACATGCCATGACTGAAGATAGGAATTGATTAATTTGTGTTTCCGGGCTTGCCTGCTAAGGTTGTTAGTATCATTAGTGTAGGGCATTTTTTATCGCAGGAGGTGCTAATGTTCTTCCCCCGCTGGATGGCGAGATCCGGCGCCGACCGACACGTCGGATTTTGTGTGTGTGTGTGTGTGGGGGGGATTCCCCAATCAGATATCTGCCACCAGTGGGACACCGCTCTATCCAAGACAGTTTTAAGCGTGTAAGTAAAGTGTGTAAGTAAAGAGTGAGGGTAGGACAAGGAAGAGAAAGGGAAGATCGTGAGCGGTTCGTGGCCAATTTGTTAGGGTACTGCTCCGACATTGGCGTAGTTTTAATCGGAGAAACCAGGAAAAAACACTGATCACAACAGGCAGTCGCTAGTATGCTCATCGATAGCGGCTAGTAACCAAGGTATTTAGTGAGTTTGGAGGCGCTTGAGAAGGTGGAAATAGCGGAGGCGCTAGAGGAGACGAGGTAGTGGAGGTGGCGGAGGTGGCGGAGGTGGCGGAGGTGGCGGAGGTGGCGGAGGTGGCGGAGGTGGCGGAGGGGGCGGAGGGGGCGGAGGGGGCGGAGGGGGCGGAGGGGGCGGAGGGGGCGGAGGCGGCGGAGGGGGTGGAGGGGGCAAAGTCGACGGGGGTGGCAGAGGCGTCGGCGGTGATGGAGGCAGCGGAGGCGACAGAGGTGGCAGAGGTGACGGAGGCGCCGAAGGCGATAGAAGGGGCCGGGGGCATTGGAGGTAGCGGAAGCGACAGAGGCGGTGAGGGTGGCGGAGGCAACAGCGGAGGCGGCATCGATTGGGGCGGCGCCTCGCGGGCCACATTGGAGTCGTTCGGGAGCTGTCCGGCGCCGCCCAAGTCCGCCCGGGGCGCGCCGCCTGCTGGCGCCGCCTCCTCCGCCTTGTTCTTTCGATTTTCGGACTTTTCTCCTACCAGGAAGTATCTGGCTGCCAAGTTAAGTCCCAACGCTCAGAGAACAATCTTTGCGATGTAGCTCTCGGGAGTGTCGCTAGCTCTAAGTTATTTTACGCTGGGACGGTTATCTTCCATTCACAACTTGAGTTTTAGAACACTTCGTTTCAAGTGAAACTGATTTGTTACATCGTATTTCTTCTTAGTTTCTGTATTTGCAAGACATTTTTGGATTGCTCTTGGTTAACCGTTATTTCCTTCATAAATCTCTAATGTATTTTTTTACCAAATGTAGTGTATAGCATTTCCTTAATGTCGTTCAGGAGAGTTTTTTTATAGTTTTTTCAGTTTATTTTCATTTTAATTCCCAATAACTTCCTTGTACTTGTTTGAAATTAGATTTCACTTGTCTTGTTCTTATTTGTTTTTGACAGCTAATTTAATTTAATTACATATATTTTGGCATTCCGCAATTCTCCATTTCTTCGCCAGCTCTCTTCGGACACAACGCCCTGCGCATCTCGCACAGGGGACTTCCTGTCGCTTGCGTAACGTGGCGAATATCGAGTTTTGAAGACGGATGCGCAAGGGTCGCACGGGACGTCGAAGAAGCGGGGCCGGCGAACGGGCGAAGAGAGCGGGCGGAGGACGACCGGGCTAAGGGAGCGAGGCAGGGGCGCGTGACGGTGCGCGGGGGCTGGTGGCCAAACCGAATCCCGAGCGTCCACTCTGACCCGAGGAGCGGTCGCACAAAAGGCGGGCAGCACACGTGCGGCCCCCAGTCCACGCCACTCCAGGCAAAGTCAAGGCGGCTTATCGTGGCGGCGACGGGCACTGTCATGCGGCTTATCCGTAAGCGTTACAATGGGCGATTCTGGTTTCATGTTCGATCGAGGGACTGGGAAAAATTACAGCATGTGAGAAATAAGAAAGGAATCCCACACCGACACAACTTGTACATAAAAGAGAAATGCTTAATATCTGAGAGAAATAAATAATAAATAATTCTATCATTCGGATGTGTAAATAATATCATTTATGCATGTGATAGAGAGAAGATATGCTATTAATCGAGAGTTTAAAATGTGCTTTGATCTCCTGATAAAATAAAGGTATATAATAATTAACGAAAAGGTGTTTAAAGAGAGGTATAATTTCATAAGTGGTATGTTCAAGAAAACGAGCGACGACAGGAGCGGGTTTTTTATTTATCACGCGTGCAATTATACCCCTTTATCCATGTGTGATGTTCAATATTTTTTCGTTTCCATTTAAGAATAATAGATGAAGAAGAGTTCTGTCTTATTAAGAATAATGTTTTGTGTGGACAGACTGCCTTATGTGGACCAAGCCGCCTCAGAACCGCACTGAAAATGGCCGCAATGCGGCCGAAAACGTTTGATGTAATAAAAACGTACGACAAAACAACGCCTCAAATCCATTTCTATGATTCAAATGCCGTAAACTCCACACCATATCCTACTATTAAAGAATAATTTTAATTTTGAGAAATTCAAACATATACTAACCATTTCAGTCATCTATTTATGATGTCATATTGGGTCTGAACAAGATCTATTTTGAAGCGAATATTTATGATTTTCGTAGTGACAGAAAATAAATTTTGAAATAAGAAACGTTATCTCTATCGATTGGAAGTGGAAGATATTTAACATATTTCGATGAAATTATTAGAAGAAGCTGCCAAAGCGATGAAAACATTACTTCGCACGAAAAGTAAAGTACTGTACTAATTTATTATTATTATTATTATTATTATTATTATTATTATTATTATTATTATTATTATTATTATTATTATTATTATTATTGTTGTTGTTGTTGTTGTTGTTAATATTATTAATATTGTTATTATTGTAATTATTGTTATGTAACTGCCACCGGGTCATACCCAATTGCAGTTCAAATAAATGTAAGTAAGGGCATGTATGAGAAGATAACATGTTTTGATGTTGGAAAAGAGAAATACGATTCACTTCTGATTAAAGTTTTGCTGGCGTACTTTTCTGCGCGAATAAATTCTACTGACGTTCATATTTTTTATAGTTGTAATATGTTAAAACCCTGCTCAAAGAGATGAAGTAAACATATCTGTGTAATATAGAGGCAGTGGCCAAAATTTGAATTTTTTTCGGTGTCTTCCTCCAACTACAAAATTGAAAACAGCTTTTTCCTTGAAATGAAATTTGTTGTGTATAAATAGATCAATAAGGTCATGAACATTGTTTCGGAAATTTTAGTAGTTTTCGAGCAATAGTGCATGCAATATCCGCAATTTTAAAAAATTACAAAAACAAAATTTTCTCAAAAACGGCTCCAAATTTTTTCTTTAAATTTTTGGTAGGGTTAGTGCCAAACAAACTCTATACCATGACATAAACGCCATATTGCTCTATTCTTTTGTTTTTACAAAAAAATAAGTATGAATTTCTTTTGACTTGTCTCTCTCGTCAATAATATTTATATTAAAGGCAATTTCTTCATATTATATTTATAAGTACATGTACTTTAAATAATGTCAAATTAAGTTTCTCAAAAACTCAACCGTTTTCTGTACAAATGAGCTCAAAATTACGCATTTTCAGAAACGCTCAAATGCCATTTTCTCCAAAATGGCTCCAAATTTCTTCTTCAAATTTTTCGAATAGATGTGCGCTGTTTAATTTAACATAAAGTTCATTTTAATGTATTCATTTGGTTTTTCAAAAATTAAACAAATGTATTTTTTTGATATACCTTTCACTCCGTTAATATGGACATTTTTTATCGATTTGTGTGCATTATTATAATTATGAGTAGAAGTGCTTTAAATGACTTCAATATAACGTTTTCGAAAACTAAATAGATTTCCGAGAAAAAGAGCTTCAAATTTCGCATTTACAGTAAAGCTTAATCGCCATTTTCTTTAAAAACCGCATCAAATTTTTCAATAAAAATTTCTATTTAGGACGAGTTTTTACTCTTTATTTTACTTTGGGCGACGATTGATGGCAGTTGCCCAGAGAATGGAGCAAAGCCAGACCACACAAAGGAAATTAGAAAACTATACTACGAGAAAGTCTGTGACATTCTGTAGCACCTCTAGTTACTTTCTCGTATACATACGTATATACGGAGTAATATACGTAGTATAGAGAAAGTTATGTAATGATGCGGAAAATTGATTTCGAGATTTCAACGGAAATACAAGTTTTGGGGTCACCTGATACCGAAAAAGTGGTTATTTTCAAAACGTCCGTCTGTCCTTCCTTCCGTCCGTCTGTCTGTGCGTCTGTCCGTGCGTCTGTCCGTCTGTCTGTCTGTCTGTCTGTCTGTCTGTCTGTCTGTCTGTCTGTCTGTCTGTCTGTCTGTCTGTCTGTCTGTCTGTCTGTCTGTCTGTCTGTCTGTCTGTCTGTCTGTCTGTCTGTCTGTCTGTCCGTCTGTCTGTCTGTCTATCCGTCTCTCTGTCTGTCTCTCTGTCTGTCTATCCGTCTGTCCGTCTGTTCGTCAGTCCGTCTGTTCGTCAGTCCGTCTGTCCGTCTGTTCGTCAGTCCGTCTGTTCGTCAGTCCGTCTGTTCGTCAGTCCGTCTGTTCGTCAGTCCGTCTGTCTGTCTGTCAGTCAGTCTGTCCGGCCGGCCGTCTGTGAACACTGCTAGCGCCTAAACCATGTGTATAATCTTTTCCAAATTGAAGAAATCCCTGTCCATCTGGTTCTAGTTGAAGCTTTAACATTTTTAAAAGCATTCTTTAATATTTGGGGGTACTTTACATGAAGCCTCACGGACATTTTCAAAATTTTCTCAAAAACAGCTCCTAATTTTGTCTTTAAATTTCTTGTAAGAATAGAGTAAAATACGCTTATAAAGGTGGCATAGGTCCGATTTTCACGGTTAACTCTGAAGATTCGAAAATTGCAAAAGTTTGAATTTTTTCCGCCGCCTTCCTACATGTATAAAATTGAATACAGATTTTTCCTTCAAACAAAATTTGTTGTCGACAAATATTTGTCTCATAAAGGTCATGGACATTTTTTCGAAAATTTTAGTAGTTTTCGTACAGTAGAGCATGGAATATTTGCAATTTAAAAAAAATACAAAAACAAGATTTTCTCAAAAACGGTTTCAAATTTTTTCTTTAAATTTTTTTAATAGTTTTTATCAAATACACCCTATCCGATGACATAAACGCCATATTCATTTGTTTTTTTCAAAAATTACTAAAATGTAATTTTTTTGACTTGTCTCTCACGTCGGTAATATTTACATTAAAGGCAATTTCTTCACGTTCTTGTATTTACGAGTACATTCACTTTAAATAATATCAAATAAAGTTTATCGAAAACACAACAGTGTTTTATAAAAATGAGCTCAAAATTCCGCATTTTCAGAACCACATAAACCCCATTTTCTCAAAAATACATCCAATTTTTTTATACATCCAAATATACATCCAAAGTTTATCGAAAACACAACAGTGTTTTATAAAAATGAGCTCAAAATTCCGCATTTTCAGAACCACATAAACCCCATTTTCTCAAAAATACATTCAAATTTTTTTCTTCACCTTTTTCTAATGTATAGTGCTAATTGGATAGTTTTATATGACGTTAAGTTCAATTTTCGATATTGTTTTGTTTTTTGAAAAAATACACATATGTAATTTTTTTGAAATACCTTTCACCCCGTTAAGATTAGCATTTCCATAAATTTGTATGCATTATTACATTTGTGAGTAGAAGTGCTTCAAAGGACTTCAATATAACGTTTTCGAAAACTCAATAGATTTCCGAGAAAAACAGCTTTAAATTTCGCATTTACAGTAATGCTTAATCGCCATTTTCATAAAACCCGCTTCAATTTTTTCAATGAAAATGTCTATTGAGGATGAGTTTTTAATCTTCTTTAATATTCTCAAAGTAATATTTCGGTTGTACTACTAGGAAAAAACATTTTGTGCTAAGTTTCATAGAGGCGTTCGGGTTTTCGAGAAACTTTTTAAGAAATCATTTGAAGTACGCAAATGCAATAACGTACAAAAACGCCCGCTTTTTTAAATACTGTTCATATTTCACTCAAAATTACACGAAAAAGTTTCATATTTTGAGAAAAGTGTATTCTCCTTTAAATAACATTAAAGAGCATATTTTATTCAGAGAAAAATTTTGAACTTTGGCAATTTTTCAAAATTCAGATATTTCATTGAAACTGGAACCTGTGCCGTATTTAAGCATCGTTTACACTGTCCGCTGACGAAGTTTAATAAAAAAACTGGGCCTATTTTTGAGCAAAATATGAAAATGTCCTTGAGATTTCATTCAATTTTGGTGAAATTCTCTTTATCATTTAGCCGCTAGCGTTGTTCACAGGCCGACGGATAGACAGATAGGCAAACGCACAGACGTTTTACCGTAGACAATTTCTTCGGTATCAAGTACCCACGAGCCGTGGATTCTCACTTCACAACATGGTAGAGGAAGTAAGATACTACAAATAGGAATAAAAATAAAATTATTTTCTTTCTGGGTGTCTGGGATCTACAAAATAATTTTGTTTGCTGAAAAACGCCGTTTATATTCCAACAATACATAACTTTCACTATGAATGCGAGAAAGTAAAAAATATTTATGGAGTTCTGAACCAAAATACCTGCCTTCTTAATTACCTTTGAATCCCCCCCAATTGACAGCCGAAGTGTCAATTGAATTTAATCAAATTATGCATATATTATTGTTATTCGATATTCCAAAAGTCAAATTAAAAAAAAGTGAGATAGTTTCTCAAAATTACTTTTAAACCAGACTTTTCAAGATTTACTGAAAATACTATCTTCCATAAGATGACATGATGTCTATGGCTATCAGTGAAAAAGTACAATACATGGATAATCATCAATAAACATCAACATATCTTTAACAAATGCTTGGATTTCAAATAGCTAGATACGTCTGTTTTAGCATTATTAATTATGAAAATGGCGCTAAAGACAACGGCAACTTAGAGATACAACGGAAAACTTATGACGTTTTATGAATGATTTTCGAAAGTCATAAATTTATACCTTTTGACGTTATTTGCAGTGTATTCTATTTATTCTACTAATAAATAATATTTCTGTTCTTACTTTTCAGCGTTATTAGTAAAAACACATTTTCATTGAGAAGCGAATACATGAAATTATTCAATTTTATGACATGTCATTCATCAATTCTTAGACAACACGAAAACATTAAAATACGTCATTTTTTACAATCTGTATTTTAAATTCATAATATTCCTTTGAAATGACGTGTGTTTCTGTCAGAGAAGATTTGTTCAACCTTTTACACTTTCAAGTAAAATTAATAATTGTGTAAATATTACCGTTTATCCTAGTTTAGGCATCAGTCATTCATAGACAGTTCTGTGAGTTCATTGACGGGGAAAGCTAGTTGCGGGTTGCGTGGACCCCTGGCTATTCACCGGCGAAAAGGTTCTCAGTGAAGACAAAGTAGTAAATAAATGATTGATTGAGTAAGTGAGTGATTATTTGGTGTTTCCCGGCGAGTAGATCACTATAGTCATTACTTCCATAAGTGTAGTATATATTTTATCAGAGGAGGAGGAGGAGGTGGTGGTGGTGTTCTTCCGCGGAGGATGGTGAAAGCCGACGCCGACCTACACGTCTACATGCGGGTATTTCCCCAATGAGGTATCTTCCAAGAGCGAAGCACCGCCCCAGCTGGAAAAAGCTCTGAACTCCTGACTACGTGGGAGGCTGGTGCATGAAAGGACAAGTGTGTGTAAATAGCGGGTGAGCATAGAACAAGGAAGATGAAGGAAATGTCGCGTGCGGTCCCTGGCCCATTTGTTAATGTACTTCTCCGCTGTTCACCTGGTGTTGATCGGAGGAACCACGGAAGGCCACCGATATGAACAGCCGGTGGCTAGAATACTCCTTCAATCAGCGGCTAAATTCGACTTGGCCATCTAGTCAATGTCGAAAATACTGCCGTCGTCGGGAATATATAATCTCCCAAGCAGAAGCACTGCAGTTGATGTCCTGAGCCCCCTCAGTCCGTCAGTAAAAGAGCGAACTTTGTGTCTTACCTGGTATGTTATTAAATGAATTGAAATGCAATCAAGTATGCTATTTTTAAGGTTTATCTAATGTAACACACGTAACATATCGCATCTCTTGACGGATTCGGAGGAAAGACATTGACAATTTCTCCCACTAAAAAATAATGCAACTTTCCAACAAAAAATATTTATTTCAAGGAGTGAAATACATAGTATTTTGTAAGAAATATACTTAATTTTAAGTACATTTTGAAATAAAAAAAAAGTATAAACGTAATAAAATAAAATATGCTGAACCGAAGCCCCTGACAGAGAGCCGTTTACCAGGATTCGAACAGTCGAAATGTCACTTCCTCGTGCATGGGGTTGTCCATTTATTTTCTTTACCCCTTACGTGACTCTATGGCTTACAACCGTTGCTTCAATAATAGAAGAAGACACCAGAAGTCATTTCCTCTCTTTCGAAAATTCACGAGAACCTGCCTTCGCCATTCGGAATCGTTTGCCTTGGCATCAAGGTCACGGGGATTACTAAGTTACTTGGTACAAAATTGGGAGAAGCAAATAAAAGAAAGAAATTTAAATCGAATTCCTACAGTCTTTTTTATAATTATTAATGCACAAAGGGTGTTATAAATATTCTAACGATCCAGTGGAGATAAAATGCCCGAAAGATATTTGTCACCCAAGATCATTTAGTTAACGCCCGTGGTACATACATAATTTTATATTTTATTGATTCATGTTTTTTTTATTTACTAATTAAGTATATGTTAACTTGACTCAGTAGAGTTAACATATAGTCATTTCATATTTCTTTCCCATAATTCCCTTTCATAATTCCCTTCATAAGAGAACACGTAACATCATTCGACTGTTTTTTTATTTCCCTCGCAACGACGATCCTCTCGATTCACGTAAGATATACAGAGTATATCGAAATCCATATCGAAGGCAATACGAAGCTACGAGTATAACATATTAAAATATAAAGCCCTTTGTGAACATCAACAGATATTGCTGCTTCTAACGAGCAAGTGAGTATATATTCCGGGCGCATTAATTAGTGAAGTCATTAATCTCGGAAGTGTAGTGCATCTTATAATTTGCGACGGACAGTCCACATTCCTGTCGAAATGTTGGATTATGTGCCGCGTTACAAGCAGTTTTCTTCAGTTTTAGGTATCCAACCCAATCCAAGACACCGCCACAGTCAGGACAAGCTTTAAGCCCTCGCAGATCTCCCGACGAGTGCGGTAGTGGATGAATATGTGTGTATGTGCGGAAAGAGGAGAGGATGGGACAAGGATTAGGAAGGGAAGGTGGCGCGTGTCCCGTGTTGTGTTTTTGAAGGTATTGCACTTATATTAGCCGGGTATTGATCGGGGAAATCAGAAATACTACTATTGAGAACAGTCGGAATTGAAAACAGAATTATTTTCCAGGAGTTAAAATTCGGATCAAATATACAGCTAGAGTTGAAAATTCGTCTCCATGAGGACTCAGACCTTAGTATCTCTGATTAAGGACTGTGTGGAGGCAGTAATGTCGCTGAGCTATTGCAATCCGTCTATGCCACTTTTACTAGAGGATTTCAGAAGATTTTACAGTATTTCGCCTTGTCCCGTGCACTGTTTTCTACAGGTGTCTCTAAATAAATGTTTCTTCTTAATCATGTAGGAAGGTTAGATGGGATAACTTCATATTCGATGAATATCTGGCGAGAAGTTTTATATAACGAATCCATACAAGCAATGTTTGAACCAGACGGAAACGCGTATTACATTGGTGTTCGCCAAGTACCCTAATTATCTTTGATTGTGTCAGAATGTGTTCCTGCCAAATAACCGATACAGTTAGAGTAGCAAACCAATTAAGAGGCAAATGTCACATGCATAAGATCGTTATATGAGACTTTCCATCTCTCACTGGCTAAAAGTGATCATCTTCAACCACCCTACGTACCCTAGAAGTTCGTAGCATTTATTCTGAGACCCTGTATAAGCAGTCGCGGGCCAGCCCGCGTCAGCGGAGCGGGTCCGCGGGAGGTCCCGGAGAGATAGCGCGCGCCCGCAGCGCCAGAGCCGTGCGCCGAGTGGGGAGGGGGGTAGTGAGAGCGTCGCGAGGGCTCTCGGCGAATTAACAAAGGAGCGGAGGGGCGGGGGCGGGGAGGGGGGCGGGCAGCGGGAGGGGCTCAGGGCCGGTGCTCGGGACTGCGAAGGAGCAGCCGCTGCGGCCCCGCGACGCCCCCGCGCGCTTCGACCGCCCCCCCCCCCGCCCGCTCGCCGGCCTACACGGCGCGCTGCGGGGGCAGGTGGAGGGGACGCCCTCCGAGAAAGTGCTGGGCGAAATGAGACGCGGGAGAGGTGGCGAGGAAGAAGAGAAAATGAAAGCCGAGGAAAGGATGTGAAACGATCGCAAGGATTTGAAGCATCGATACGGTTGAATAAATTTCAAATGAGGGAATTTGTAGTGAGTGGTTATAATACAATTGTAGCAACCGTTACAATAATAAACAATAGGAGACAGTAAATGCATCTGGGGTTGAATGTTGAACTAGGCTGAAGAATGATAATAAAATACTCTTGCAGGTATTAAATTAATAACGAAAAAGGAATCTAATCATTGTCACGAACGATAGTAAGTCATGCGCGCTCAGTCGTTCGAAAACGATTCAGGAAACTGAAATTAAAATAAATTTAAATAAAAGTTCGTAGTAATGAACACATTAAGAGCAATTTGACGTTTGTACTCGAATATATTAAAATTGGATTAATAACGTAATTAATTTAATACATTCGTAGTGTAAAAATTGTGACGTGAAAAAACATTACCCAATTGCAATATGGTTCCCAGTACATGTTCATCAGTATTGTTCTTTCACACTAGGTGTAGTTCTCTTTCACACTAGTGCACGAATTACTGAAAAGAAACAAAGTGGATTACATAAATACAGAAGGCGGACGCGCAGAATTCCGAAGTATGTAAATGTGAGCATACTAGAGGGCGATAACTAGGCAGTTATTAGACAGTATTAAGCAGGATATCAAGATTAACACGACCTTCAATTAAAACTAGAGAAAATGGCCATCTTGTCTTTGGTCCTATATTTTTCAATAAAATGGATTTTAAAAGAAAGGAGAGAGCATTGGTAGCTCCAGAGAAAACGCAGATAAGCCTACAGTAAAAACATCTTGTTTAATATTAACCTCCGAAATCTCGCTCTTTGTTAATGGGTATCAGCAATATCTGAAACAAACACTGCTCAAATGCCAAATTAGCAATGTTAAAGGTGAATCAACGGGCCGTCTCGACTTTCAAAAGGAGCCGAAGGAAGCCGTGTGCCGTGAGGACCGGCCAGAGGGCAGAAGCAAAGAGTCAGCGAGAGCTGCGGCTGAAGAGGAGGAGGGGGAGGAGGTGCCTCGAGGGGCGGGGGGGGGCTGAGTGGGGGCGTCGGCACGGGGACGAGACCGTGGGCAGGGAAGACGGACGGGGCGGGGTGGGGCGGGGCGGGGGCGGCGCCGCGCGATCGATCTGGTCGTCCCGCCGCCGCCGCCGAGGCCGAGGCCGAGGCCCCGAGCTCGGCGCCCGCCAGCGCCCGCCCAGTCATTCCGACGCCCAGAGGACCCGGACATGCCACGCCTGACTTCATTCAGAATTAAACATCAATACAATAATAAACCAAATTGCACAAATATCACACAACTTCTACCAAAACCTAACAGACATACCAGCAGCATCCCATTACAAACTTCCGAAAAATCCAACCCACACACGAATAAAAAAAAGATTCCCTTTTGAAGCATTCCTCAAAATTTTAGCCAACGACAATTCATAACACCGAGGTTCTCCCCTAGAGTATCCTCTCCAATACATAGATTAAGTTAGTTTAGATATTTTAACTAGAATAAGTCTGAAAAAATACATCTGTAAAGTAGTTGTACTGAACGATGTAAATCATCCAAAATGAATAAATGTGTTAAAATGCCACACCTGTCGGCGGGAGAGAAATAACGTACTCTTTTTTCAAAAATTTCGTTCACATTTTTTACTTCCTTTATGCCTACGTTACAATTATTTTATTGATTCATTAACTAAAAAAAACTAGCATTGAAATTGAGATAAATGAAAAAACTGTTTAGCGGGTGGCAATTAATTTTTGTAACGTTAATTTAGTACAGATTAACGGAATAGCGTAAAACATGCTATTTTTCTAATAGCTGCCATCAGTACGGTGACCCCCATCTCGATCAGTTTTTTGTCCAGTTTCCCTGATCCATTGAGCAAATGCTGAGATGGCCCCTTGATTTGCTTCTGGACGTAAATGTAGCTTCACTATGCGCACGTTTTGTTGAACGTTCCTTTGCTTGTAGTGGTAGTAGAGCTTAGGGTGAGTTTCTATTTTGTTAACAATACAGAAAAATCAAGTCTGTTCGTTTCTTTACCGTTAAAAATAAGTTTCTATAATTTGGCAACAAAAATATCTAGTTTTTGAAATGTTAATCTCTCGCTTTTTAAATTTGTTATTATTATTATTATTATTATTATTATTATTATTATTATTATTATTATTAATCTTTCAACTATTAATAGTTAAATTGTTGGGAAGGGATTCTGAAACTCAAGAAAACGTGCGCATATGATTTTCTCCCCCAAACGTCACATACAGTTTTTGACTGTTTTTGACTAAATAAATAAATAAATAAATAAATAAATAAATAAAATAAATACGGTTGGCGCCTCGTGTGGCAAGCGAGGAGGTCAAACCAGCCGTGGACACCCCCGCCGTCTTCGAGAGGGGCAAGAGATTTGTGACGAGTATCGACCCTCTGCACACTCTCGGAAACCGAGCAAATAGCCAACGGAGCGCTTATCTTGCGAAATAGGACCCCTAGATAAGGGGGTTTATTGATAGAGAACAGTGGAAATTGTTAGCAAAGAAGGACGAGCTGGACTTTACTGAAGTAAATATACTAGTGACTAAGGGACTAGTGACAACGAGAATAGATTTGTTTTTTCTTCGCAATTGAAAAAGTTATATTCGAAATAATTTATTAAAATAATGAGAAGGTAATAATGATAAGAAAATATACAAATATGAAATTTTGCGAAATCCATTTACTTTTCACGCTACATGATAGTTCAAATGACAATTCAAGAGTTGAAATAACATAACAAATAAAATATTAATGAATAAGAAATTACACACTAACATGCAGATTCTTAACGAATATGTTTTGAAGAATTATCAGGTTGTAGCTTCATAATTTGAATATGTTTTATTTCTCAACTCTAAAATGAAGAGTTGGATTTTCTTTAAATTAGTAACTTATTTTAAGAAAGTGACATATTTTAACAGTATTTTCAGAAACCCTGCAAAACCAACATTTTTTCAATTTCATTCCTTCTAAGTTTTTTACATTCCTATTTGTGATAATTACCTTTTCTTCATGTCTCAGTGTAAACCATACAAATATTCAAATGTCGCTGTTACTACTTATTGCTTTTTGTCTGAATGACATACTCTCATAAATGATGCCATGTTTTCTTTGCCCGTAGACGTCATTTTAAGTGACGTAGAATGTATGCAAGATAATGTACACACAATGTGACTCTGTTTTCCAGTTATTAGACGTGGTACCCGTTTATCCATTGTTGAAAACTGTGTAAAAAATTGTTTATTTTGGAAGTTCATTAAAAAATTGAAACTTACAGAAAATATTCCAGCAGCTGCTGATCAAGAATTTAGTGAGTGGTTATTAAAATTAGGAAATGGAACATTGTCATCTCACCACTTACAAGATGAATTGGTGGAAATACCTTCACAGTGTATATGCAATTACGATGACTTAATAAGCAATGTATTTCTTACCCACAAGATTAATGAAACAAATATTGACGCTCTAACAAATGTTGCAATACTGTGCACAAAAAATGACTATTGTTCAGAAATTAATAAAGACATTGTTGAAAATTTGGTGGAAGGTCCTTCTAAAACATATTATAGTATTGACTGTGTTGAAAGTGAAGATCACTTCTCTGCCCAGTTATATTAAGTGTAATTCTTGAATAGTTTAACTTCATCAGGTCTCCCACCTCATATTCTTACACTGAAAATTAACACAATTGTGATGTTAATAAGAAATTTAAATGTTAGAGAAACCAGGTAAATGGAACGCGCATGATTGTGAAGGCATTGCATGACCTCTGTATTTCTGCAGTAGTTATTGATTCAGGGAAGACTGTTTTAATACCCAGAATTCAGTTATGTCCTTCTGATTTAAACCTTCCATTTATGTTGTGCAGAAAACAATTCCCGCTAAGAATTGCCTTTGCTATGACTATTAACAAGTCACAAGGACAGACACTTGAGCGAGTTGGTATTTATTTACCTACGCCTGTTTTCTCACTTGGCCAGCTATATGTAGCATTTTCACGAGCAAGGTCTTTTAGAAATGTGTTCATTTCTGTGCTTGAAGGTAATAACCAATTCAAAGAAAATGACAAGTTATTCACTCAAAATATTGTATTCAGGGAAGTGACCTGAAATTTTATTTGTTTGTTAAATTTAATGTTGTTAATTTTATTTGTATTGGTAGTGACTTCATTATTATCGGTGTGTACTGATAATAATAAATATTGACTGTGTTGAAAGTGAAGATCACTCCTCTGCCCAGTTATATCCTCTAGAATTCTTGAATAGTTTAACTTCATCAGGCCTCCCACCTCATATTCTTACACTGAAAATTAACACAATTGTGATGTTAATAAGAAATTTAAATGTTAGAGAATTTTGGTAAATGGAACGCGCATGATTGTGAAGGCATTGCATGACCTCTGTATTTCTGCAGTAGTTATTGATTCAGGGAAGACTGTTTTAATGCCCAGAATTCAGTTATGTCCTTCTGATTTAGGCCTTCCATTTATGTTGTGTAGAAAATAATTCCCGCTAAGAATTGCCTTCACTATGACTATTAACAAGTCACAAGGACAGACACTTCAGCGAGTTGGTATTTATTTACCTACGCCTGTTTTCTCACTTGGCCAGCTATATGTAGCATTTTCACGAGCAAGGTCGTTTAGAAATGTGTTCATTTCTGTTCTTGAAGATTCTTGAAGGACCAATTCAAAGAAAATGGCAAGTTATTCACTCAAAATATTATATTCAGGGAAGTGACCTGAAATCTTATTTGTTTGTTAAATTTAATGATGTTAATTTTATAGTGTGTACATTTTATAGTGTATAAATTTTATTTTTATTTGTGTATTAAATTTTATTTATTTTCTTCTCAAATTAGTATTTATTTACCTATGCCTGTTCCACATTTATTTAGCATTTTCACAAGCAAGGTTACTAATAAATGTGTTCATATCCATTCTTGAAGGGAAGGACCAATTCAATGAAAGTGGTAAGTTATATTCACTCGCGAGCAAGAAAGGATTTATTTATTTATTGTGGCAATTTTTTTCTTTGTTGGTTTTTATAGTTTATTTTTAGTGATGTAGTTTTGAACATGGATTGTAATTTTCAATAATAAAGGTTATTGATATTTTGTCCTGTTATTGATCGTGTTGGTCAACATTCATGAATGTTATTGATATTTTGAATTTATTTATTCTTAAATTATTGATATTTGGGAAGAATTAATTATATCAAGTCGATTTCAGGAACACCTAGAAAAAAGGCCAGGATGTAAATGGACAGCAGGGCAAAAGAAATAGCCCGTGAACATATGAAATAACATTAGAGACAGAGAAAACACATTCAATCGTCCTAAAGGAACTCAAGTTCAAACACTCTCTTTAAGTTGGAATAATCGCGAATAAAGTAATAATAATAATAATAATAATAATAATAATAATAATAATAATAATAATAATAATAACTTTTTAGTAGGAAGAAAAACCCTGGACCTAATTTGAATATACATTTATAGAAAGAAACGCATAAAAAGAAAAAATATTTGTTTATAATATTTAAACCAATTGATATTTATTACTGAACTACTATGTAGTATTTATGTACATGCATGGACATAATTAATACAGACTGACACAGCATATTGTTTTAAATTTTTTACATTGTTACATTTCTTTGTTTAGGATGTAGATTGAAAAATAGGTAAAATACATCCAATCATAATCTATCGTAAGAGAGATTGTTAAGGGGTTTTAAATAATTATTTCTTCACATAGGTCTCTGGGCAAACGTAATCGGAAACCTATGATTTAGAATTTGACGAATGTATGCGTCATCCAGGAGAAATAAATTAAGTTATTTCTGCTCAGTTAATTTATGGATGTTTATATAAAAAATGTTTCACATAGTAACTATGTAATAGTGATGTGTCGGCGTGTCTGTCTGTCGGTTAACCATAGTTAGATCTCTTCTTATCAACCATTTGTGGCAGGACACATGTCATTTGACGGGTCTCGGTCTGCTAGCGAGAAACTGATTCTTCTATGTTTTCAGCGTCTTAAAAGCATTTTGGGATCTTAAGATAGGAACAAAGAGAGGTGAACAATAGTTCAATTTGCAATATTTTCATCCGTGTCCTTCTAGAAATTTCTAGAAAAAGACGCATTTATAAAGTGGGTTTAAGGGCTAGTGAAATTCAGAAAAGTAAAATACTGCAATCTCGAAATTTAAAAAAAGTTTCTCACTGGTTTTAAAAATGTTTTTGGTGATCAAACACAATCGAAGGAGAATTGTACCGTAAGTAGCAGTTCGCTCCCGTGTGCTGTTCTCCAATTGCTATTAGATAACGCTATTGGATAAATACTCGGCATTGAATTTGTAGTAAAATCATGACACTCTAAGATTTAATTTATTGCCTGCAAATGTCCAATTTGTACGTTCGTTACACATACATACACAAACGTATATAAATACATTCTTAAACGTTTCCATATTGACATACGTACATACAAATACTCGTACATACCTACTCTACATACACATGCAAAATGAGGTTGCGAGGGGAAAGTTTAAGAAGTCCTGGAGCTCGACTTTTTCAA
Source organism: Teleogryllus occipitalis (assembly GCA_011170035.1). Taxonomy (NCBI): domain Eukaryota; kingdom Metazoa; phylum Arthropoda; class Insecta; order Orthoptera; family Gryllidae; genus Teleogryllus; species Teleogryllus occipitalis. The sequence continues at coordinate 65,641 of BLKR01001768.1, forward strand.
ACTACATAAAATTCATATTAAGTTTGCAGAGTTTTGGGCACATCTGGGAGTCTGAGGTATTGCAACCAACCAGTAGGAAACGAGTGAAGTCTTGTATTACGCCTCCATCTCTGAGGAGGAACGATACAATTTTTGCTCTACAACAGTTGGCACAAATGATATTGACGCACACCTCCTGCACGCGAAATTAGTTCTTAGGAAACTAGACAACAAAGTAAGTCATTTAACTAAATGAACGCTGTAGTTAAGTGTTAACATGATATTTCTTTACACGAGTGCAGTGTTGCTTCAAATACACTCTTTTTATCTATCACTACAATTTTTATTGCAATATCTTGCGATTGAATTAATTTGAATTCATTGAAAAGAATATTACTACTGTTACAATTATTTAAACTGCATATGGTGCATTGATATAATCCAATGGCAGTTCTCGCGCCATAAGAATTAAAATAACAATACGAATGTAATATTAATAAGATGCAAGTAGATTAATATAATTAATAAGAAATGCAAGTCAATCTCTGAAAACTATTTTATTACATTAAAATAACGGTTTATTGTCAAAATAATTTTTGGGGACTTTAAGTCCGCATCACAAATGCAGAAATTATTAATTATTTCACCGTGACTTTACACAGTACTTTACACAGTATTATTTCACCGTGACTTTACACACAATCACTACACAAAACTAACACAACTCTAATTAAATACCTTCTGAGAGGCGTTTATCCCATATAAAGACACTGTTGACGGTTATGAACATTACAGAGCACTTTGATTTAGACGCAACGATTTTTGTCAACGATTTTTCATAACCTTAAACTCGTTTTAATAGATCCGCCAACACAAAATGAATTAACCGGCATTCAGAAGCCCCAAACCGCTCAATTACCCCCTGCGGTCAGCTTATAACAACTCGTGAGACGCAATTAAACCCCCTTCCGCCGTGATACCACCCGCCAGACTCCGGGAGTCACAACGAGGCGCGCTCCGGGATGGCGCGGCGCGGCGGGGCGTGGTGGCTTCTCCGAATTACCTGGCCGCGCATGAATATTAAGCGGCGAAGAACTAATAGACATGAAATATTCATAGGCCGGCGTGCGTCCTCTAAGGTTCTTTCGCCGCGGGAGCGCAGATATTAAATGAACATTGTTCGCGATCTCGCGCCGCCTGTGACGCCCCGGCTCTTGGGAACTGATCTGCACTACCCTGAGTAGGCCGTCACCTTGGAAAAGGGCAAGTTCAATTGAATTCCAAGGCGGCACCGGCGGGTAATTCTAAACCAGAATAGCGCCAAATGAATGTCAGTATTTGTGTTCCAATTGAAGCTAGAGCACTGCTACAACAGAACATATATTCCCGAATTACTTCTAAATTTGCAATACTTGAAAATTCAGAGTGAGCAGCGAAAATGATGTCTCTGAAATAGTTTTAAGTGTCCCTTTTTTATACGTGGAAAAATTACAGAAAAAATTCGAAGTGGTATTTCAGAATAATATTTTTTTATAAATTGCATTAATTTCAAGCAAAAATTACAGGAAGATGAATCGTTTTATCAAAAAGTTGTAAATTCCCTTTTTTAAAGAGATGACTTTTTAGAACTGATATCAATGTTGCATTTAATGAATTTAAATCTCTATTTTAAACTTTGTAGTTTTGAAATGTTAACTTTTCCCAATTTTTCAAAATTAAGAGATTATCCTTTCATACACAAAAAAATGAAAATTAAAAGAAAAAATTCAAGCCATTTTTGAAAAAATAATTCTTTAATATTTAAAATTGCCTATATTTCATATACCACTACTTGAAAAGTACTCATCATTTCGAAACATCATGTCACTGAATATTCAAAACAATCAATATACTTTCGAAATTCCTTTCTAATTTAAGTGGATCTTACATTTCGAACTCTGTTTTACATGTTTTATTACATAATATATTACCAGCAAATATTTGTATCTCTTCGCACACTGAAATTTATAGGGCGCCTTATTGATTTTTATTTAGACTTCAATATCATACGCGCCTTGGTATCCAATTAAAATTCACATTTTCTTACGTAAAGGATTATTTGGAATTCTGACAGAGATCGGTGAAGGCGCGTTATTAAGTGAACATTGTGCATGAAAATGTGCCGCACCCTATGCTCGGCTCAGGCGCTTCGGAACTAACGCGTTGAGCACCAGCCTGTCTCCATTTTCTGCTTCAGCTCGATGCTTTCGGGAACAAAAAGGACTTCCGGGCGACTTCATAACTTCCGGCGCGACGTCGTTGATTAAAATACGGCGCGCGGTATACGCAGGCTCATAAAGCCCCGGAAAGAAAGAGGGGATGTAGATGAACAGCGAAATATTATGAAGTAAAAACGAGGGGAGAGTGATCGTGAGATTATGGCGAAATGATTCTCCGTCGTGTTGAGGTTGGCGATTCGAAATAATGTGTAGTTGTAGGTGTCAATGGAAGAGATGTTGAGGGCGAAAGGATTGGGAAAAACACCAGTCCATATATAAAGAAATTTTCTGGATATAAATAAGTATTAAAAAATCTAGATTTACAAGCTGCTGAAATAGGAACATTCAACACTTCATAGTTCGAACTTGAAGAGAAGAACATTTTAGCCATTGGACCTAGGAATTCTCGCCTCTGACTCAAAAATATATATTCACTTACATAATACATCAGATCACCATTAATATACATCTGCTAGTTTGCTCCATGATTTCTGTTAAATGGAAAAGAACCGGTTTGATACACTTCGTGCTGGCTAGATGTTTGTGGAAACAGAAAAAAAATTATTAATACGTTGGCGATAGCGAGGGCGGAGTACATTATATATATATATATATATATATATATATATATATATATATATATATACACATGTGAGTGTGTGGGTGTGTATGTTGGTTTGTTCGAGAGCGATAAACTCCGGCACCGTTTGATCAATCTCCAAGAAATTTGGCTCAACTGCGTATTTTTTCATGGAGAAAGTTTTTATGCTCTTCATTTTCTTGTAACTTCACTAGATGGTGAAGGCGCTGAAGCAAAAGTTGGTACTGCAGTTAAATGCAATATCCAATCTACCTGGGCTTCATTGTTGCTGGGCATTGCCGTGTGATGCTGGGCGAGGTTCAGAGGGACATGAGGAGCAGGGGACGTGGGAAGGAGACGAGAGAGAAAGAGAGGACAGAGAGGGAAAGATAGAAAGAAAAAATAAGTTGAAAAAGAAAGTGAGAGATAGAGAGGAAAGGGGAGAGAGGGAAAAGAGGGGGAAGGAAAAAGAGGTATGAAGGGAGAGGCAAAGGAGAGGGAAAAGGGAGGGAGACAGGGAGAAATATAGAGGGAAAAGGAGAGGTAAAAATACAAAGGCAGAAAGTAGAGTAAAAAAGAGAGGAGAAGGTAGAGAGGAAAATGAAAGAAAAGAGAGAGAAGGAAAATGACAGAAAGAGAGTCATGGAAAAGAGAAGGAGGGAAAAGAGAGAAGGAAAAACGGAGAGAGGTAAAATAGAGTAGTAAAAGAGCGAGAGAAGGAGAGGGCGGGAAAAGAGAGGGAAACATAGGGAGGAAAAAGGTGGAGGGGAAGAGAAATACAGGGAAAAGAGAGGGAGAGAAAAGAGGGAGGAAAAACAGAGAGAGAGAGAGAGAGAGAGAAGGAAAAAGACAAGGAAAAAGAGAGAGGAAAATGAGAGAGGAGAACGGAAAGAGGGAAAAAGAGATGGAAAGAGAGGAAAATGAGAGAGGAGAACGGAAAGAGGGAAAAAGAGATGGAAAGAGAGGAAAAAGAGATATGGGGAGAGAGAGAGACAAAGAGAGAGAGAGAGAGAGAGAGATAATAGGAAACTGCCTACCGGGTTTACTAGTAATTTATATATTTTCTATGACAGTTTGCCATGACATTCAGTTACTGAAAGCCATTAAAGCATTTATATGTACTTTGTGATGTTAAAGATCAGAATAAACTATTACACTTTTATGTGCATCTTTATATGAAGTTTCATCCATCCTAATTCATCTTAGAAATGTAAAAATGTTAATGTTCGTTAACGATGTATTAAAGAAGAATTCATCACTCAATCCAGCATGCACTTGTCTGGAATCATAACTTCAATAACAATTTGTCTTATTCCTCAAACCGATGTTACTTGTGTGTTTATCGTTTCAGTCCTGACACTAATATTTTTAGAAAAAAATGCTAATTACTTGTTAAGAGTCGAATTACTCGCTAAGAGGCATACTTTGTTCGATTAGTAAATATTCCATTTGCCTTAATTTCTTACAACCATGTGTGATATTCTTACTACTTTATTTTCTCGAGATACTGCTTTAGAGGCCATTGTCCTAATTCATTGTCCACACGAATTTGAATATGTAATAATTAAATTATTATTTTGTTTACAATAATTGATAACTACATATACATCGCCTACAATTTTCCAGATAAATTTTATCAGTAGTAAAGGATGTTTTAAAAAATTATCAGGTGAATTCAATAGCCTACTATAAAAAAATTTACTTGTATGCCGTGGCGCATGGTGTATTTTGTACGTCAATGTACGCGCTTTGTTTCATTACGTCACTCATAATTTAAATGCACATTCACAACCCTGCAAACAGCTCATATGAACAATAGTTGTAACACAAACGAAAGATTACTAATGAGGGTACATGAAAATTAATTATATTTCATGAACCCATCAATTATGTTTCGTTAAAAAAATACTCATATTTTAAAGTGGTACACATTGTGTACTAGCGAGAGCTGTGGTTGATTATAATAAGATGCACACTACATCCGGATCTGCTCCACTCCGATCAAACGGTCCAACTCGGACCGTTCAATGGCGGCCTGCACACCAGTCCGATCAGATCCGACCCAACGAGTCCATCAAACGGTCCACTCCGCCCAGAAGTCGACGTCAAGTGGTGCCGGAGACCCGAAAACTCATCGAAATAGCCAGATCGCCGCGAGTAGTTCGCCCACCTATGTCTTTATAGAATAAATTTAAAGCCATTTGTGTCAGATTCCAATATCCGGCATCCAAGAATATGTATGTAACGTATGCATTCGAAAATATGAAATATACAAAATATCCTCTGAATTGCACGTATTTGCCAAGAACTCTTCCGATTATTAAAAAACCTGTAGTCTAGTAATTCTTGACTGAAGTCGTGTCCTCGGCGATGTTTTCATCATTTTGGTCGTCATTCTGTCACTATCTTCAATGGGAAATGCGTGGCGGTATATTGAGTAAAGTTTATAAATATAGGATGACGCCGCCTTCTATTCGGCGAATTTGGTTAGGATGCAGCGTCTCCGGAACAATTTACAATTGACTCCGCGGAAGCTTACGTCTTCACCTTGCACTGAGTCTGCATAAGAACCGCGCGGAGTTCGGACAGTAATATCCCGTGATATTTTGTCCGCTCAAGATATTTTGTCCGCCTCGGTGCACTTCTTTGCCGTGCCTCTCACCGGGAGGTTCTAAGGTTTGAGTCTCCACGGTGGCAGATTTTCGACAGTACCTACATAGCTAGGTGGAAACTAGTTATACATCGAACTCATCCAATGTCAGGAGGAGAATTCGAGCTACCAGCTCTTCTGGAGGGTAGATTTCCAAGGTTACTCCGAGCGAATGACAGAGCTTCACCATATGAAATGGGCCACGGGCCTCGCACATTATTTCCTGCTTCTTGCTTGTCCCATCCTTACACCTTACATACACTTAAGTGCATTACACTAACGCATATGTCAGGAGAGTAGTCGAGAGTTTAGAGCTTGTTCCGGCTGGAGAGGTGCCCCGTTGGTCGGAGACACCTGGATTAGGAAGCCGACTTGTAGTTCGCTGCCGTATCTCGCCATACAGAGGGGGAAGAATACCGCCCACTGCTGTGATAAAATATGCACTACACTTACGAGACAAAAGGAAGTAGCTGTTGACGCGTCCGGAAACACGAAATAAATAATCCATCCCCACTTGCTTCTGACGGCGGTGTCGGATGTTCCCGAGGGAAAGTCCTCTTTCTCTTTGTCCCAGAAAAGTACTATTTTTCATCTTTCGAAATCGACGTAAAGCAGGAATTAAAGTAAATGTGCCAGAAATTCACTTGGAAACAGTGTTTTCTACGACTGTTTTGTTGAATAATTAACTGGAAAATATACCATAACATGGTTGTGAAGTTTATTCAAGAACAGAGCTTAGAGAAGCAGCCATGCACAATTGAACCGAGCGGCTGAAGCGCATTCGAACATACAGAAAAGATTCTAGTATAGATAATAGTATTTCAATAAATGAAAGGTAAAATATATTTTGACGGAGCGAAATGTGTGCAGAGGTAGGCGGAGATAATTTTCAACATTGCGAGGTACGACCGAGTAGCGTCGGCAGCTGAATTCCAGAGAATTGAGGGATCATTACACAAAAGACTCACGTTCTGCAAGCATACAGTTCAATAGCAACCTATATAATCAAATCACTTGAATGTTGCAGCCAAACGGATTTCAGAACACACTGACTCTCTCAAATTCGTCATTTTCCTTGAGTTCAATAGTTGTTTAAAAGTTCATCAAAACATTTTGAAATAATAGGGGGAAACCGTTAATTGCAAAGTAACTGCTAGTCCGTCCGAAACCACGTTTGATATAAGAATCAATGACACTGAGGTCCTGACACCTTACAGACATGTCGCTAGGTTCCCATTATTCTCCAAATTATCATTCACTACCAGAGTGGTTTTGCTCGTCAACATTTCGTAGAAAAATGTTCTGCAAACATTAAGGTTTGTAATATTATAATGGGATTCAAATCTAACAACATATATTATAATTGTTTTGGCCAAAACACCTAATACCATGGCAAGTCTTTTCGAAGAGAAACGCAGAGTAGTTAAAAAACTATTTTGTATTCGTGTCACAAGTAGCAATCTGAATAATTCTCTTGCATAGAATTACACAACGGACACAAATAAAAATTTCCAACAGTAGTTTCTGATCTGTCGTCCGATTTGGAGAAGCTGTTTGGATTTCGTTAAAAAACTAAGGGCATCATTGATTATGAGATTGATTGATTGATTATTTTGGGCGCGTCAACTACTAGTACATGTTTTTCACCGGAAGTTCGCGGTGATCTCCCCCAGCTGGGTAAGGAGATCCGGCGCCGACCTAGTCGCTAGCGTCAACTAGCGCCGTTTTCCCCAACCAGGTATCTCCCACCAGCGGGGCACCTCCCCAACCGGGATAAGTTCTAAGTTCTCGGCCGGTCTCCCAGTATGTGTGGTAGTGTAGTGCATGTTAGTGTGTGTGTGTGTGTGTGTGTGTGTGTGTGTGTGTGTGTGTGTGTGTGTAAGGGGTGAAGATACAAGGAAGAGGAAGGAAAGATCGCCCGCGCTCCGTGGTCCGTTTGTTAGGGCACTACTCCGGCATTCGCCTGGTGTTGATCGCAGAAACCACGGAAAACTACCGATCAGAGCAGCCTGCCGCTAGAATTCTCCTGACAGCGACTGAATTCGATCTAGCTAAAAAGCTAGTGTCAAAAATCCTGCCACCGTCGGGACTCGAATCTAAAACCTCTCGATCAGAGGCACTGCAGTAACATCAGTTGATGCACTGAGCCACTTCTCCCGGTTTGATTATGAGAGTTTAGGCTGCTTTCACATGATTGCAATGTCAAAACTACAAAAACATTATCTTTTAATGTTTATATTACCATTATTTAAACTGAGAACATTCTGAATTTTCACATGAGTAACCAACATACTCCAGAACCGCTTTCTAAGTAATCCGTTTTCTAAGTAATGCTGTAGGTGTATAACATCATTCGTGTGCGTGCACCATGTGCGTGTGTTCGGCGCATGCGTTATGTACCCCCCCCCTTTATCACAATTTCCCCCACTGTTCTACTTCGCGCAGTACCACATTTTATGTCTCTTTATCATACCAGCTACCTACTCAATCTCTCCACCTTCTACCATCGCAGTCTCCTTGCCAAGATCTCCCCTTCCACTTCTCTTATCGATCAGCGATTTGCCACCAATGTAAATGCAAATTTTATGGCCTCGAGTCCACATACACAAAGCTTCAATGCATTTTGTTGCTAACGACAGTGCAAAGTCAATAGAGTTTTGTATGTTAATAATCCACACGGAGACTAAAACTAGGAGCTTAGTATACAAGTAGGATTATTTTTCTCGGTTAAACAACTTCATAGATATAATACGTGATGTTTGTTAAACGAGAACGATATTAATGGAGCGCTTTTGAAATACTCGACGCAATTATGTTGCGTAAACTAATCGTTATAATGAATAGAGTTAATTTTGCGGAAAATAAACGACAGTGGATCTGCTTCTAAAACGTCTCTTATTGCATTTCAACGCTGAGAGTAATACTGTGTATCGCTTGATATATCGTTAACATTTGCTCAGCGACGTTCTACAATACATATTTCATTTTCATACAAGCTGTACGCACTTCAGAGTGGGACGTTATAGTCAAGCCGCGCTTCAGAGAAGTTGTTGGGTGAGCAGATTTACTCTCTGACTGGCAACAGTACTCAAACAGTGTCTGCCGAGTGGATGTCAGAAATGGGTGAGCAAGCAGTGTCACGTGCATACTCTGTATCCCTCTGCAGCACCAAGACGCAAGGGTTTGGAAAACCAGGACATCGTGTATGAGACAACGAATTCTTAAAAGAAAATCGAATAATGCAAACTGTCCGTCAATGTTTATATTTTATTTAAGTGAGTTTTTATTTATTTTTCATATATCATATTAGAAGTATATATTTTTTGACAAGTGTGTTTTTACAGATTTCAATATGAAAATTAATATATTTCATCATATTGGCCTCAATTTTCTGACTAGAGAAATGTAATCACGATGCAAATGTGAATAATTCTTGTGTAAGATGCGATAATTTTGCTTCAGGAATATGACATATAATATACTCGTATAGAGTATAAAATTGATTTCCATGTTCTTTAATAAGAAAAAATAAAAAGTGTTTCAACGAATCTGAAATTGACAAAATAATTTTATTAATTTATTCAATCTATCCATGACTGTAAAATTATATTGGAAGAGAACACTTTATTGGAAGAGACATTAATATCATTTCCCTATCAAAAATCTAAAAATAGTAAACATAACTGAAGAAAAAATTTACATTCGCAACACACTGGCTTTAAGAAAAAATTGTGTTAAATTTCCGTTCAGCATCAGGGTAATGTCTTATCGGTTTGTGACATATTTGTAACTCTATTGAAGGAGTTAATATTTTACATTAATGAAGATCTATATGTCAGTGAGCGCTGTGTAATATGCTTAATATAAGGGATCCTTCCGCAGGAAATTACAAACTTGGTGCTTTTGCGACTCATCAATTTTCCGCTTCCAAAGCACTCTCGGCTCCACAGGGAAACGAAATATACCCAGAGGCTGTCAGGGCTCGATAAATGCTCTGCTCTTTAGTGCGTCACGGAGGAGGAGCGACGCGCGTCTCCACGCTGGCATTCTCGTGTAGCTGCGGAGTGGCCCAGCAGTGTTGCCACATTGGGGGAAAACTTCCCCAAAATAGGAAAATATTATACTAGTCGGGGGAAGTGAGGAAACGTTGAAGAAAATTCTTGCCAAAAAAAAAAAAAACAACAAAATTTGCGTCAACAAATTTTCTCAGTAATTATTTATAAACAGTCCAGTTTATTAATACAGTACCAACATACAGTTTTACATTTGTTATAGATACACATTTCTGAAACTATTGTTTGAAATGAGAACAATTTTCATTGAGTAAATGATTGATTTTATAGGGATTCATTATGTTTAGAAAATTATGAATAAGTTTTATTGAAAAGGAAAAATTAATTTGCATACACTATTTAGTTAGATTAAAGAAAATTGTACTTTGTAAACGGTCTGTTTGGGGATATCCCTCATTTTAGGGATAACCAATGCATAATTTTTGGACTTTTCTGTTAATGCATTTGGCAACACTGCGCCAAAGTTTCGAGGAAAATGACGTGAGGAGAGCAACTGAGCTTGGCTTCTCTTTATGTGCGCCGTAACACACTTCTTGTTCGTGTTGAGCCGGGAACCTACGGCGCCGTGGGTGTTTACAGTAATTACTGGGGCGTACGGCGTTTCGCACTGATTTATTGCCTCACCATTTTTGTGGTATATATCCCTTAAAGTGCCACGAAGACTGTCCACGTCTGACCCAACAATGTCCATCATAAGTTTACTTTCGAGGTTGATATTTACTAGCAAACATTTGTTTCTTTCTTCTGCTGTAGTAAAGAAAAACTAGCTTTTTCTTGATATGCGAAGTGTGATAAGTGGATGCTCTCATATATTTATTTGCAGAGTTGGGCAAAATACTTTAAATTTAGTATTTAAATACTTTACCAAAATACTTTATAAATAAGTATTTAAATACATACTCAAAATACATTTCAATTGTTAACTACTTTTTAAAATACTTCAATTACTCAAAATACACTAAAAACAATAATTTTGCATTATAACTTTTTTTTGCAACCATAGATTGTAACCGTCAATTACAATCAATTACGATTTGACAGTGATACATTTCTGAACAATAACGAAAAACTTTCAAATATTAAACACTTTCACTTATACCTGCACACCAAATATAAAATGATATCAAAAATATGTCTAACTCAAATAAACGGATATTCTTTTTAAAAGACTAGCTTTTCAAACAAATCATCAGACAATAAACCTCTGTGTGGTGAATATATAAAACTTGCATAGGAAAAGAGTGGTTGAACTGACGCTGATGAATATTAACTAGTATTATAACGAATAAACGCAATTTTATTTTTGGATAATTGTCCAGCATTTTTAATGATTTAGATTTATCATTTAAAAATGAAGAGATTTCAAGTTCAACATATTAAAGCAGCTTTTATTTTTGTTTCAATGAGGTCCATTTACTAGCAGAAGGAAACAAAAAGAAAGTGTCCTTGTTATCTTCATCTGTATTTAAAGTATTTCTTTTTTTAAATACACCTATTTAAATAACCTATTTTGTGTATTTAAATAATCTTTAAATACATGCCAGAAAACTATAAAATGCAGTTTTTCAAACACAAAATGTATTTAAAATACATATTGGATATACAAGTATTTAAATACTGAACAACCCTTTTTATTTGAATAATATTTGGTAACTTTTCCAGAAATGCCATAATTATCTGTCAAGTAGTGTAAGTGTAATATAAACTGTAGGTTGAATTGCATGACCATTCGTTATCTTGTTCCTGACTATAATCGTACGTGCCAATTTACCAGACAATGACACAAATATATTGGCCTACTTTTCTTTCATTTACTTTATTTTAAGACTATTGCAACATATACTTTAGACATTTATTTGTATTTGATAAACAATATATATTTCAGAATAAAACGACGAATTATATTGGCAAGCGCAATTATGAAAAAAGCAGATATTACAATAGTCTCTCATTGTTTCTGCATTTTTATTGAAAAAAATGGAAGGCTAACAGAAAGCAAAGAAAGGGGAAACAGAGCAACTATAACGTAACGATAAAAGTATTTAACTGTTTCGTTCATAAATAAGTCCCTTTAAAACCAATTTCAGAGTAATACGAAAAAAATAGCTATTTTATTAGTCTTTTGGCTGTATTTGATTAATTGCTCAAATTTTAGTAGGAGAAGTTAAATTACTCAATATTTATCAATCAATTAATATTTATTTTAATTTTAATATATATTAATATTTATTAATATTGAATCAATCAATTTATATTTCACTCATCAATTTAGGTAACAGAACTTATCAAGCTGTAAATTTAGTAATTTAAGCGTGTAAAAATAATTCAACATTTAGAAGCTTATTTTTTTCAAATATTCTTTCATTAATCACAAAATGAACCGTTATTATGTTCTTTATCAATCAATTCCTCCAATGTATTGTTACTACGTGTATTACTATTTACGGATGCTTTATCAAACCACGCACACAATGTCATAAGGAGTCAAAGAACTTTGGAAGGCAAAATAATACCTCTGGCGGAAGCGGAGGCCTTGCTTTCTAAAAGAAAACAGTCGCTTCATTTTTCAACCAGTGCCTCACAGCCTACGTCTCCCAAGAAATAACTCGAGCGCGCAGAGCGAGACGGAACTCCGCAAGATCATAACCAGAGAGATTTGAGATGAGAGCGTCGCCACGCAATGTGATGGGATTGGACTGCTTTAGGGAGCGCTGAAGAGGCGTTCAGACTAAAGAAGCAACCGGTATTGATACGGGTGGGTGCGGGAGGGTAGAGAATGCAAAGGTTCACGTGAATTGATATGACTGATGAAATGGAATTAGAAAGATTCTTTAGGAACCAAACGGTGCGAGAAATGAAACCGATGCTAGGAAAACGAACGGATGTTATTGAAAAGTTTGGACAAATGATCCCCTAAAGACGTAGGAAATAAAGAATAATATTCACTACAAATTTAACAAGATATGTAAGTGACGAGGAAGAACAACAGTACATATGATCCACTAGATAAACGCAAAGAGTGTGTGTGAAAACAAAAAAATATTTGGGAAAATCCATGTTATATATTCGTCTCAAGATTAATTAGAAGTTGTTTGTAGATAAAATATTCCTATCGTGGGAAAATACTTATGATAGTCCACACGACTAAGTTAGAATATCAATAAGAGCAAAATGTATTCCAACCAAGCATTCCTCTCATTCTAAGAAATTAATAATTTTGTTCAAATAATTTTCTGTCACAATATGAGATTATTTTCGTTTAATTCAATCAAAAAAAGACCTGCAAGGTGCTAGCCAAAATGCGGGAATGAATTGCAGGGACCAGAAGAAGAAACTGCCAAATGTTAAAATATGTCGAAAAATCTAAGGAAGGGTATAGAAAGAAGAGGAAGACTAGTTTTGGAGAATGAGAGAGAGAGAAAGCGGGAGAAAGATACAGCAGATGAAAGGGAATGCAAAAGTAATGATGACTGAAGTAGAAAGAAAGGGAGGTTCAAAAGTAAGGTAGGTGATAAAAGGAGCAGAGAATAATCGAAACTTCTAAGATGCGATATTTGGTAACAAATCCTGAAGAACACTCGTCGAGGGACGTTCCACGAGGCGTGGAAAGGCGGAACCGGCTGGCACCACCCAACGCACGGGTCATCCGCGCAGCCTGCCCCGCGCTGATAAAGGCCCAAGGAGGGCGAGGCGATCGTGTGTGAACACGGGCGAGGCTACAGCGAGGCGCAGGCTAGGGCCACGAGTAGAGAACGAGCGAGGCGCGGGCGAGCAGAGGACGAGGTGAAGAGAGGACCGACGCCGACGTACACTTTGGCTTCCAGATATTTCGCCCTCCTTTATCGCTCCCCACCCCCACCCCGCCCGTGGGGCATCGCTCCAGCCGGGACAAGCTTCTGACTAGTCTTCCGACATATGTGGTACTGTAGTACAAATATACATTGAGGTGAGGAAAGTCCTGGGATAGTAATATGCAAATAGACAGAGGGCAATAATAACGCGCACAAAAGGTATAAAAGGGCAGTGCATTGTCAGAGCTTTCATTTGTACTCAAGTGATTCATGTGAAAAGGTTTCTGATGTAATTATGACCGCACGGCCAAAATTAACAGACTGAACGCGGAGTGGTAATTGGAGACTGAGGCTTGGAATTTTCATTTCGGAAATCGTTAGGGAATTCAATATTCCGAAAACCACAGTCAAGAGTACGCCGAGAATATCTAGGTTTAGGCATAAACTCTGACTACGGACAACTCAATGGCCAGCGACCTTCATTAAATTACCTAGAGCCCCTACGTTTGGGAGAATTATTAATGCTAACGCACAAGCAGCATTGTGTAAAGTAACTTTAGAAATCATAGTCGTACGTACGTCGAACATATCCTAGATGTCTGAAAAAACGTGGCTTCGTCAGAAGGAACCCTATTTCAGTTGGTAAGAGCTGATGGTAGAGTTCGTGGCGCAGACCACACGAAGCCATTGACCCGAGTCGCCTCCCTGGGCATTGCAGGAGACGCCGCGCCGAAGGCTGAGGTGCCGACGTTTCGACCATCAATCATATCGTGGTCTCCTTCAGGGCTGAAGTGTGAATAAGTGTGCACTGTGTGATCCGTGACCCGTCAGTTACAGTATTGCTTCAGCATTCTCTTGGCACTGATCGGAGAAATCATTCGGAAAACTATAGATCAGAGCAGCCGACTTCTAAAATACTTTTTCAGCTGTCGGTTTACACCTAAGTAAGATGCAAATATCGAAAATCCTCCTCATTCGATACTCGTTCCCAAGAACAATGAGTGGCTTGAGCGCGGGATTGGGGACGGACACGAGCGAGGAGGTCGAGCACAGACGAGGGCGCGGACGAGAGCGCGAGCACGGGCGAGGGCGCTGGCGAGAGCGTGGGCGCGGGCGAGGGCGAGGGCGAGGGAGAGGGAGAGGGAGGGAGAGGGAGGGAGAGAGGGCGAGGGCGAGGGCGCGGGTGCGGGCCTAGGGTGCGGGCGAGAGCAAGGGCCACGGCGCAGGCAAGGGTACAAGTGAGAGTGCCGGCGAGAGTGCGGGCGAGAGTGCGGGCGAGAGTGCGGGCGAGAGTGCGGGCGAGAGTGCGGGCGAGAGTGCGGGCGAGAGTGCGGGCGAGAGTGCGGGCGAGAGTGCGGGCGAGAGTTCGGGCGAGAGTGCGGGCGAGAGTGCGGGCGAGAGTGCGGGCGAGAGTGCGGGCGAGAGTGCGGGCGAGAGTGCGGGCGAGAGTGCGGGCGAGAGTGCGGGCGAGTGCGTGGCGAGAGTGCGGGCGAGAGTGCGGGCGAGAGAGTGCGGGCGAGAGTGCGGCGAGAGTGCGCTGAGAGTGTGGGCGTGTAGAGGAGGCGAGAGTGCGGACGGAGAGTACGGGGCGAGAGTGCGAGTTGAGAGTGAGGGCGAGGGCGGCGAAGGGGGAGAGGCAAGGAGAGGCGGGCGAGAGTGAGGGCGAGGGGGCGGGCGAGAGTGTGGACGAGGGCGCGGGCGAGAGTGCAGGCGAGCAGGGCGAGAGGTGGGCGAGGAGTGTGGCGAGAGGTGGGCGAGAGGTGGGCGAGAGTGCGGCGAGAGTGTGGGCGGAGAGGCAGCGAGTGTGTGAGAGCGCGGCAGAGGTGGACACAGTGTGGGCGAGAGTGCGGGCGAGAGTGCAGGCGAGAGTGCGGGCGAGAGTACGGGCGAGAGTGCGAACGAGAGTGAGGGCGAGAGTGCGGGCGAGAGTGCGGGCGAGAGTACAGGTGAAAGTGTGGGTGAGAGTGCGGGCGAGAGTGAGGGCGAGAGTGCGGGCGAGAATGCGTGCGAGGGTGCGGGCGAGGATGCGGGCGAGGGCGCGGGCGCTGGCGAGGGTGAGGGCGCGGATGCGGGTCTAGGGTGCGGGCGACGGCGCTAACTGTGGCGCAGGCGAGGGTGAAAGCAAGCGTGAGGGCCAGGGCGTGGGAGCGAACGAAGGCGTGGTCAAAGGAGACGCACAGAGCGGACGAGGTGAGGTGAGGGCGGCCGAGGTAAGATGGAGGGGGACGGGCGGAGTGAGGTGCGGGCGAGGGCAATGGCGAGGGCGCGGGCGCGTCCATCCTTCAATGGAGCTCCTGCCACGCCCCGCCCTCGCGACCCGACGCCCCGGCTCTTCCGCTGGCGGGGCTCAGCCTTCGCCCGCGGGCGGCACCCGAGCTCATCACCTATGCGCATATCATCCCTTGCCGTTTACATTATCTCGCGCCTCTCCCTGCCGCCGTCGAGTTTGCCTGAATTCTCATCACTGTGCGATACTCCTCTCGCTCTTTTCGTTGGTCCTCCACGCCTTGAGAATCATGTCACGCTTCTGTTTCTCCTTCGATGTTCTCCTCCAATTCAATCTTCAATCGATTTTGCTGATTTTTAAATATTCAGAATGATGGAGGAAGTTTCCAAGAACACTTTATCACAAAATCTCCATACAATATGAAACGGGTTGCATGTATTATGTGACCCCTGCATGTGTGGCCGAGTAGAGATCTTTATTCCCTTCTCTCCTTCACTTTTGATCATTTGGATAATGTGTGGTAAGCATGCATCCACCGTCCTTTGTTTGCTTGCATGCTTTTGACAGTTAATATTAGGCCCTTTTTTCGGCAGAATTAAAATTGTCTGAAGTGGTTCTATTTTCATATTTAACAGTTTTCAAGAGCTGTAATTGATCTGAAAGAAACATTTCTCCATTATAAAAATATGTAGGAATACTGAGTCAACATTTCATCAGGCCTATGTGTATGATGAGATAATAAAATAAAATAATTCTGAATTTTTATGTTTTCACAAAAAACAAAATTTTCAAACCTGTTAAAATTTACAGACTTCTTGAATCCATATTTTTAGTAGATATTATTAGACATCACTTGCTGTAGATATTGTGTGCTCAAAGTAAAATATTTTAGGATACTAATATTTCATGTCCCAATTTTTAATATTACTGCTACAATGATTAATAATATTCAAGGAATGGAATCAACAGGTGCACTCTTACTTGATGCACGTTTGATCCTTTTCATTCAAATAAGTACAACTCAATACACTCGTAATAACTCGGCAAGATAAAAACTAGAAGGAAATATTATAAAATGAAAGTTTAAAGTGTAAGATCAGAATAATTAAAACGTTAGAAAACCAGCTGTTTCCAGAATTGAGCGATCCAGTTACTCTCCCCCTTTCCATGAAATTCATATTTTGAAGACTGTGACAGCGGCAGTTACTGTCCTTTTGGGCATGAAAACGTTCGAGTTTTGGCAGCTGCCTGAACTCCGTGCACGTTTCGAGAGAGGCATTCTTCATTTCAACTTCGTCTTCCCGAAATGAGACCGAACTTTATTAACCGTAGGAGGCGGGTGACTCCTCTTTATACCCTCTTGTCACGTTGAATATTGGCAATTAGAAAAGGCATAATCCAGAGGGAAATGACGGGATCGAAATACTTCTCGAGGCTTGCTTGTTTGCTATCTCTGTTTCCTGGGATGAATATTACTTAATCTACCGTCTAGCTTAGAAAGAAATTACCTAAAGATTCTATCAAATCAAATTATTTCTGGTAAATATCCTTTCGCACCTTCTGTACTAATAAAATTGGAGTATCTGAAAATGTCAAAATAACTGTTTTATAAATTAATATGCTAATTTAGATGACAAAAACTTTGTCAATTTTAGGATTTTTGTCTATCTTCCTGGTCGTCAGGAATAATCTCTAAAACATTTGAAGATTTTAATGCGAATTTTACAGGAGGGAGAATGTTTTGCCGGGCATAACTTAAGTTACTTTTTAAAAAAATATTATTTTCTCTTATAGAAAAGAGAAAGTTTTTTATATAAATATACAATTTTATTCCAATCTTAATGAAGTATTGTGCGTATAACATTTAAAACAAAATAAACGTTACTTTCTGCGTGAGATTTTGTAAAAATTACCATCTCCCTTTTCCTATTCCTTACAGAGAAATGTATGTGTGCATTCTTTGTTTTCAGATTATTTGCAAATATATTCAAAAAAATATAAAATCCATTAAAGAACATTACATTTTTCTTAAAGCCGGTCACATTTCCCACAAAATGCTAATAATTCATTCCAATAGCGCGATTAGAATTGAATAATTGAATGTCAAAATTGTTACTGGAAGTTTGAAGAGAGTATGCAACAATGTACCTATTCACAGTTGACCATATCAAATATGCTGGTAGTAACTGTAATCGTAGCAAATGTAGCTGGGAAGGTTGAGACCACGCAAAACTGTGCAGGACTAGGACGCTAGGAAGAAGCTTGGAGGGTTTAGGCCGTACGGCATGGGGCAGACCAGGCAGGAGATACACATGGGAAGACTTCATTCCGTGTAATGTACTAATTGATTAATGTATTGATTTTTTTGTTGTATTGATTTATTGAGTTTGTATCACATTAAGAGTTCGTTCCTCTTACTGTCTAAGAGATGACTGATAAAGAAATATCCGTACAACGCAGGGTATGTTTACTAGATATTGCCATAAAAATTTAATCTGATGTGATTAAATCTAACGTGACTGATATAATTTGAAACAATTGATTAATACACAAAAAAAGGAGGTTAAAATGTACTATTACTTATACAATTGAAGAAGTGTGTTGGTAGATTTCTAATATAAAAAATGTATTTTGTTTAACATATTTGATTTACATACTAAATAATAGAGTTACATTTCACAGAAAAACGCAGGTATTCAAAAGATAATTCATAAAATTGTGTGTTGTTGCAACTTTCTCTGGCAATGAAATTTTATTTCTCTCCAAAATTCGAAACCCTTTTAATAAGGCATTTTGTGTGTGGCAAAAAATGTTGTTGTTTTTTTATCATAATTGGCCAAAAGGCGTACGTCAATTGAATTGTTGTCACAGAGAAAAACAGTCTCGAGATTGGCAGTCCACGGAGTTTGTTTTTCAATAGGCAATACAAAAGCTTCCAATGAGCGGCTGCATCTTTTAACATCTGTCACCCACTAACGCTTTGACCTTCCAAGAGAGGATTTACAGATAACAAAATATGTCCCGTCGCGGGTTCTATATGATTATTATTGTTCCAGCGCACATAAAACTACAATTAAATAAATTATAAAATGTAAAAACCAATTTAAATAGATAGTTATTTCTCTATTATGGATTGCAACAGAAATACTGATGAATACACAATACATCAGAACGCCTTACGGACCACTCCAACATCAAGTTGTTTACAACGTTCACAAAAATAACTATTATACCACGTAAATCAAACAGCTCTAAATTCAATCTGTGCAAATAAAATACGTAACTACTAGTGTACTATAAACATATTTATTCAAATTTTGTTTATGTACATCAAGATCCCTGATGATTAGAGGTCACTCTCATCACGCCCCATTCGATAAGTCTTTTATTCTCTTGTAAGTTGGTCCCAAATCACATATATTCGAATCGAAAGATATTCATGCTCAAGCACAAAAATAGAACACGTTTTTAATCATTCTAAGATGCAACCACTCCCAATCCCACTTGAATTAATGAAGTAAAAAAGTATAATTGGATTTAAATGTAATGATATGTAATGTATTTTGAGGCTGTTTAGCAAGTTCGTGGGTTCCAAATCATATGGCATAAAAGGCCTCTAGCGTTTCATTTTTAATCTCTATTTCATTTACTGCTATCCGAAACTGTAATTCAACACTGCCTAAACACGATTGCTACTCAAGGGAAAAAAGCCAGAGAGAAAGAGTTACTTAAGAGTGAATGCCTTCACTGAACCGCAAGCAGTTTTCTCTTCCATCTCTCAAAACAGTGTCATGTTGAATATTGGCAATTAGAATCGACACAACGCTCACTGAAACCTCCTGCGTGGAACCACAATACGAGACGATCTCGGCGCCATCTTGGCAATAACGGAGCTTCTCCACCGCCTCCTTTCGTTGGGGCAAAATTCGCAATCGAGTCGCCTCCTTTTCCGCTCGCTGAAAAATTGGCAGAGACCTTGTTAGCTCCAGAGCGCTCGGGGGTGGAAATCTCTCATTATTTTCCTTTTTCCTCCGAAGCATTCGAAATTCTGCCTCGGGGAAAGGTGAAAGTTGCTTTTCTTTATTTTGGTTCTGCTCGCACCATAGATTGGGCAGAGCACGACAGCATGTCTTCACTTACTTTGTACCCTCTGGAACTTTTCATTTTACTTACAACATTATCATTATTATCATTGTCATTAATATTATTGTCGTTTTATTAGCTGTTCAAAAAATAGGAATTATTTTAGTTACCTAAATACACTAGAAAAACAGATCAAAATTATTTAAAAAATAAATATAGGTCATATAAATAAATAATACTCAATTTATAAATATACTGAATATAACTTGGAACGCCCTGGACGAGTTTATAAAGCTGAATATTGGAACTGTAGAAGTGAAGTGTAAATACGGCGATTTTTTAATAACTTTGAGAGAAAAAAACACTACAAAATTGTTTCAAATATCTGCAACTACGTGGGGAAGTACGAGGGCTGTTTGATAAGTTTGGTAAAAATGGAAGAAAAAATTTTTTAAAGAAAAAAACTTACCTTATTTTTCAACGTAGTCTCCTTCTCGGTCTATACACTTTGCCCAGCGTGTTTCTAATTTTTCATCCCATCGGAAAAATAGGATTTGTCAAACTCTGCAAAATACCCGTTTACAGCAGCAATCACTTCCTCATTTGAGGAAAGTTTTTGCCCACCAAGCCAAATTTTCAAATTGGGGAATAGAAAAAAATCACTCAGGGCTAAATCCGGTGAATATGGTGGATGAGGAACCAGTTCGAGTCCTAACTGATGCACTTTCGCCATTGTGACTGCTGCTGTGTGGGATGGAGCATTGTCTTGGTGGAACAGCACTTTCTTGTGCGACAACCTTGGCTGTTTTTCGATCAATTTCTGTTTTAAACTATCCAATAATGAAGCGTAATAGCACCCAGTTATGGTTCTGCCCTTTTCCAAATAATCTATAAGGATTACGCCCTGATAATCCCAAAAAACCGTTGCCATCACCTTTCCTGCTGACAAAATTGTCTTCGCCTTCTTCGGTGCACTCTCACCAGTCTTTATCCACTGTTTTGAATCTTTTTTGGTTTAGGGAGTGTAGTGGTGGATCCATGTTTCATCCACGGTGACGAATCTGTGCCAAAAGTCCTGCTGATTTCGCCTTAACATTGTCAGATTTTGCCTCGAAATGTTCTTTCGAGTCAGTTTTTGATCCAAAGTGAGCAATCGCGGCACCCATCTCGCGCACATCTTTTTCATACTCAGTTTTTCGTGCAAGATGAAGTGCACTCTTTCAGTTGAGATGCCAACAGCATCAGCAATCTCACGCACTTTCACTCTGCGATCTTCCATTACCAGATCGTGCACTTTTTCCACGGTTTTCGGTATGGTGACCTCAACTGGCCGGCCAGAGCGGACTTCATCTTCTGTGCTTCTGCGACCACGTTTGAACTCATTAGTCCAGAAGTAACGTGCGACCTTTCTTTCCTCTTCCTTGTCATATCCTCACCTCTTACTTACATTTACATGCACTGCACTACTGCACATGCCGGGAGACCAGTCGGGAGCTTAAAGCTTCTACCGGCTGGGGCGGTGCCCCGCTGGTGGGATAATAGCTGGTTCGGAAACCCTGCAAGCCAATGTCCATGTTGGCACCGAATCTCGCCATCCCGTGGAGGAAGATAAAGCAAGCACTCTCGTGATGAAACAAGCACTATACTTGCAGGACTTAGAATTTGACGCGCCTGGAGTCAGTAATCAATGAAAGCATGGGCATCAGATTTGCCTACAGGTCGAGGCGGTCAGCAGACCAGTGGGCATCGACAACGAGAGACACGTGCCGCGACAACTGATGGAAGTTTCCGAAACGGCACAAAAAGTGTTCCTACCTCTCAAATGCTTCATACAGACGCCTTTTAGACATGCCGTTAAAATGAATGATACAAAGGTAAACAGCAGTCATTTACTAGTTCTTGGGAAAAGTTAAGTTTGTATAAATACTTGACACTTTCCGAAAGTGATAGCATTCAAATCAGAAGCCACGAGAAAATACCATCGCTACATTCTTATTTTCAAATGTAATTCTTAAGAAAGGGAATCGCATTTTCACGATTTGTCAATGTTGTAGATGTAATTTGCTATTATCTTCTCAGAATTCAGTAGACATCCATATTGCACCTACTAATTTCTAATTAAAATAGTTTGATCTCACGTGTAATAGTAAAAAATGATTTTATTTTGAAAAGAAAATACGAATTTACAGAAACTTCAAAGCAGTTACGAAGTACCGCCCCACGTAGGTCGTTCGCTGTGTATGGAGGTTATCATCATGGCGTCAGTTGTCTAGACCAGCTCTCCTCCTTTGTGAGCGACTTTGCGTTGTGCGTGCTTGAAAATCCAGATTGAAGTAATTGTATTTCATTAAGTAATTAATCTGAAACTAGTGGTAATGTTCTTTCTTCGGTTCGAAGAAAAAAAATAAGAAAAAAAAATGCATTCATTTCTTGAAACGTTTGAAAATGTCGCAGGGGCTTCATATGAAGTTCATCAAAAAAATCCTAATTATTTCCAAAATGGCACAACTAGATCTAACTCCTGACGTTTTTATCAAGTTCCTGGCCAATATCTTCACAACTGACAGTTATGCGTGACGTATGTCCATTGATCCCTACAGACTTCCCTATTTTCGGATAAAAAATTGTGCCTATCTTCTTGCCACCTGCATGACCTTAACCATTTTTGTAGGAGCCGGAGGTTATTTTTTTGGAAGGTGAGTGGCAGGATTTTTAAAATTATACTACTCATATTTGAAATACAATATTGTAAGAGAAGAACTTATGCCATCAATGGAAATGCAAAAATATTTTGAGAAAATGGCTAATGGATGAATACAGAATGAATGTCTCATTCCACGGGCAATGTATATCCCACACATAGTAGGTGTCGAACAGCCAAGAGATGGAAAGATCAGTAGGTGCAACAGACACTATTGTCTAAGCATTATGATGAAGTTTAAAACTTGACAGGTAATTATTTTATTTTCCATTTATTAATTAGTTTGCGTATTTCAAAGAAAGATATATTATCAAGTATTTGATCACGACTGAAAGAAATGTTTAATGGTTTCCTTGCAAGAATATTTCAGAATATACAACTTGTTTTTCTTAACCATTTTTGTGATTGGTTCAATGAGTTCTCAAACCCCGAGTAAAGAAACAACACTCCTTTGGTATCTGAAGTTCGTGTGAACTTCAGTTCACAGTGTCTCTGGTTAATTCAGAAGTTAGAGGGTCAAGAATTAGCAACGTTGCTATCCTAGTTCATTCCTTAGTCGATCAATCCATTGTTCTTCTAAGAAGATATTTTATTTATAAGGATATTGATTTACGAGAATCTGTTCTTTCTGAGCTCATTTCTAATGCGATTGCGAGTAAGACAGTAAGTAACCTTGGAATATTTAAGAGTAGTTTTGCTTTAAAACAAGTAAGAATTTTTATATTTATTCACATATCAGATGGAAATGTGTGAAGAAATACAACACATTGCTTCCTCTATAAGAAAAAATTATAATCGATTTTTTTTCATTTTCCAAGAATACTTTCTGTCCTATGTTTATGCCACATAGACAGACTGACTGGTTTCATACTAACCATATTACAATATGTTTGAGTGGATTTCAAACACATGATTATCAATTGTTGGGCCATGTAGTAATCACTTCAAAAATAGGTGGTGCCTACTCTGTAACATCGTGTTATTGCAAATCCAGACTTTGATTGTGACCCGTCTTGTGGTAATGTACAAAGGATTTTCATAGAACATGCACCAACAAAAGGAGAAAGCAGGAAAGACCTACCTAACGCATCATCCTAGTGCAGATAATGAATGATTCAACAATGAGATAAACGATGATGAACATATGGTAATGAGAGAGATACACAGATCTGAGAATATAGCAACTCCAAGGAGACCGATCTACGATGTCACCGAGAAATTTCAATTGGTTTGAATAGGTACGCAATACCTTCCTCGAACCAACCTGCTGGAAGCATGGTCAACCTAACAGATCACTCTCTTTTAAGTATTTTGTATTATACTTCACTAATATTTGTCATTTACTAAATGCATTATTAACGCAGGAACCTTAATTTATATGTTGGTATCAAATTAGCAATAGACATTTCGAGATTTTTATGCGCGTCATGAGAAAAAAATTTCGGATTTCTAGTATCAGATTTATCTCCTATCACTGGATTGTCACGAAGAAAAGTTTAGTTTCCCGTTATGCTTATGAATTTTGTCGTCATATAACGATTTGCGGATCATTTAAGAAATACGTTCTTTGTAAAATGTTCAAATGCATTACAAACTAAGACAATATCAATTCACGAGTAATTTGTCATTAGGAATTTTAACATAATATTCCTCTTTAGCAATGGGTTAAATATTAAAGGTATTCTTCACACTCATGGTGTTAGATTGGTACATTTTTTTTAAATTCCAAAACGGCAATGATATCTTCAACAATAATCCGCTAACGATTCGCGAATGAGTGTTAGATTCACCAGATACATAAACTATATTTCGTTCTTCCGGTACATAATTTTTTGTAGTAAAATATTTGAATGTTTGAATGAATTCTACGTACCGTTGAACATGATCGCCGGTTTTGCGTGAACGTTGAATATCGGATTTCGAGAGTCCAGAACGGATTGTATTACCCTACGTTGACCTATTTTGATTACATCGCCGTCACGCTAGATTTTGACAGCATTTCAGTGCGATGTATCAATGCTTCTGTATCAAGTACGTTGACTCAAAAGTAAAAGATGCAATGAAACGAGAAAATTGCGAGAAATTGTAACGATTTTAATAGAGAATAAACGTGAATAACTTTCAAATGCGTTTACTGTAAATGGCTATTAAAATACAGATATTCCATACTTCTAATTACTCTTCACTAAGTTCTTGTATTATACAGTATGGGTATTACCTTTTGCCTTCCCCCCTTCGGCGTTATAAGTATAAAAGTATGGCAAGAAATAAATTTCTTTGAGATGCAACACTAGAAAAAAATAAAATATACCCGTGGTGTAGATTAAAAGAATTTAAATTAAAAACCAGTAAATTGTTATGGTTTTTAATTTAACTCTCTGGTGCTTGTAGGTTAATGTCTCTCATTACTGCGTTATGTTTGGTTGTCAAAAACACATTGAATGGCAACACACAAAATTTTCCACTAATCGTAACGTCATTCAGATAAATATAACTATGAATTCTAAAACTTACCCCTGGATCAAATACCACAGGAATCCCACAAGTTCAGCATGAGGGCAGTGAGTGAAGGTGAAGGCAGCTTTTTTCTCCCCCTTTCGAGTCGGTTTCGGTCACATCATCGATTGGTCTGGGAAAAGGCGAACCGTCGAGGCTTCTCAGCCGCCCTCTTCTCCTTTCATTCCCTCTCCGATATGCCGCCGGCCGCATTGGCTTCCCGCTTGACATCAGCGCAGGAGCGCCTCAGATCACGCGCATTTAACAACTGAGAGGGGAAATCGGAATTCTCTATTAGGTTCGCGGCGAAGGCGACAGAAAGCAGACATTCCCGAATTGAGTTTCAAGGGGAGCTGAGTAAATACCATATGAAACCTGGAAGACGAATGGGTTTGAAGAGACGAATTCCAAAATCAAGAGGCAGACTAGAAAATTGAAGAAACATTACAGAGAAATGGACGAGGTAAGTTATTGAGAGTTACGAAGTGAATCGACTGCTTAACTTTCTAATTAAACATTCTTGCTCCTAAAGTAATTATTTATCTTAAGTACAAACCAGTTCTAAAGAATGAAAATAACTCTAATATCAGATCAATAATCCTAGCTTCTGAAGTGAAAAGAACTTGTGAAAATGTTCATGGTACAATATAATATGGTTTATTTTGCACCTTGTATTACCCTATATAGTTGCCTATCGAAGGAAAATACAGTATTTTTGTTTTAATTTTTGTATCCTAATTAAAATACTGAATTATTGTTTTTCTTGTTTCTAAAACATCAAGTTAAATATTTATAAACACAGGCGCTTTACTTCCAAATCAAAGCACTTTGACTGGTAGTTTGGTAGTAATTTCAGTTGCAGATCTCTGCAAATATTCCGGCTTCATGACACAAATCGCAGACTAAAAAAACAGTTTAATATTGAATTACCGAAGTCAGTAATGTAACTCATTTCATCCGATTAAATCATTTAACTAATGCAAGTGCGTAGCATTAACACGCCGTCTGTTTCGATTAGTGACTTATTATTTATTAAAAAGGTTGATTATAAAATTACATTGTCGGACCGTTGTTAATTTTAAAACGCTAAAATGGCAAATCAATTTTCTCACATTTCCTTTTTGCTGTTACCGGAAAGCGAATTCATTTTCAAGTTCGTTAAGTAAGAATTTTCAAATATGAAATAATTATTAGTAATCAATATTAAGAGATAAAATACTTACATTCACTTTTTTAACCACGAAAAATTTGACAATCTTTTTTTGCATTAAAACGTTATTAATGGATTGAATACGTTCGTTCGATTGATGTTTCTTGGACAACTGCTGTGGTCGTTAGTTCCATGTTTTATCTCGGGAGGTGGCGGTGTTTCACCCCCGCCGGAGCGTGAGATCCGGTGCTGAACTACACGTCAGTTTGCGAGGGTTCCCTCCAGGTGTCTCCTTCAGTGAGGAACCGCCCCGGCCAAGAAGAGCTTCAAACTTTCAAACGGTCTTCCGACCTATGTGGTCGAGTTGGGCATGTAAGTGTGTCAAAGGAAGGGAAGACAATGAAACAAGGAAGAAGAATGGAAGATAGCTCGGTCAGTGACCCGTTTCTTAAGGAACTGCTCCGTACTTCGTAGGGTATTAATCGAAGAAACTACGGAAAACTACAGAACAGAGCAGCTAGCCGCTAGAATTGTCCTTCCGAGAGCCGATGAATTCGACCCACCTATGTAGCTAGTGTCGAAAATTCGCTACCGTCGAGACTCGAACCCTAGAACCTCCCGATCACAGTTTCAGTGTGACTCTCACCTAATTCAGCCGGTAAATACCCTCGTACTCAATACAACAATCATTTAGCCGTTTTCGTATTTGTTTGGAATCATTTCTCGTAGACTAGCTAAAGTTTAAAACGATAAACAGATCTTTGTATTTATCGGTATATACATGTTATCCAAACATTAAAAAGTTCTCGCAGATTACATAAATCAAAATTCGAATGATCCACACATATGTATTTACCTAATCTCCTAAACTTCTGAGACTTGCCGCGCATCGCCGCAGTGAAGAACGCGCTACCTGCGGCGACAACGACGCTCCACAGCGCTGGTAATGGAATATTAAGGGCAAGCCACATTCCACCCCTTCCGTCCCCATATTAAATCCGCCCGCAGCTGCAGGACCTTTTAACCCGCGTCGTTTCGGAGGATGAAGTTTTCGCTGCCCCCCTGCTCGTCGTGGAGGCGGCGCCAGCGGCGGGAGAGGCGGCGCCGATGGCGAGGACCTGGCGGGCCCCCATCGCCCCCACGCCCCGCCCCCGCCCCGGGACCCCGCACGGGGAATGTTAATAAAAGTTGCCAGAACCCAGTGACGTCGTTTGGAGGGGCGCAGAGGGAGACAGCGCTCCAGGGAAGAGGAGCACAGGAAGAGGGGAAAGAGAGAATAAATGAGGGAGAGAGAGGGTAGGGAGATAGGAGGCATTGCCGCGAACTCGGGGGAAACGAAAGGTTTAGTGATGGACGAAGAGAAATATGGGCGGTGTGACTGGGAAATTCGCCAGTAATTCCAACGCGAAGGGATTGTCAATTGTAGGATGAGACTCGAAAGAATCCAAGAATAATAATTATAAAAGAGGAGGAAAATACAATGTATGCAAACTTTTACGTCCAAACAAACGGAGACAGGAACTTTTATTCGTCTGACGAACAGGTCTTACCAAGATCCAAGCCGCCGGCCTTTACCAGCGTGATGCAACAGTTTGCCTCTTCAACCAAATATCACGCTCTTTCGGTACGAAAATAAATTTTACAAAAGGTTTCCTTCTACACATCCATTTTCGCGAAAATTTATTTCACTATCTTGAAACCAATACCAAAACAACGGGATACTGATTCATACACACACTAAAAAAATTTCCATTAGTAACAAAAATGTATTATAATAATAAGTGGGATGGGTACGAGTCATAACCAAACCCTGAGAATGCAATGGTTGGTTACTCTGGTTGCTGTTCAATCGAAATGATAATTCTTTTCAGCTATGTTACTGAAATAGTTACTCTATTTAATGTGCGTGTGAATAATTTCGGTGTAGTTTCAAGAAGTGCACGGAAATGTAAACTATTTACTTCAAATTATGGAATAATTGCTTTGTCTGTGTAAACAATAGAATAGAAACAATAGTTAATATGTAATCAATTGAAACTTTTCTAGAATTGTCCTGCGATCACTCCCCAGTAGTATTAACTACTAGCTCTGATATAACAGAAAGCAACTTCAAACCTAGTATTTTTCACTAAAAAACAAATTGGAGTGACTTTCAAGCATAGCTGAATGTAAATATTACTGCAAACGCTCCTATAAAAAGTGAATTCGATATAAACGAAGCAGTTGAATTTTTAACTACAAGTATTCAGCAAGCATTTAGTATGCTACACCAGAAACGTACAAAAAAGCTACTCACAAATATCCAAAAATAGTTGATGAGATGAAATGAAAAAAGAGGCGACTTTTTTGGCAAACCACACATGATCCAAACGATAAACGAAACTTCAACGGAACAGCGCAAAATCTTAAAAGATTTCTACAAGACATACATGCAACTTAAACTAGGAATATCTCGAAAGACTGTCACCAACCAAAGACATTGACTACTCGCTATGAAAAACCATCAAACGCATTAAACGACCAACCAAATCTGTACCGCCTATACATGATAAACAAGGTAATTGGGCTACAACCTCGAAAAAGCAACAGTATTTGCGAAACATTTTTGAATGTCTTTTTTTAATTTTTTGAATGTTCAACAACGATTGGAGAACTATCACAGCTGGCCGAACAGCTGACGAAACGTCAAGTTCAACTGTGTGAAAACCGCAGTATAGTAAATGTCATCAATGAAGCGCTGGAGAAGAAACTAGATTGTTCTAGCGTCTTTTTGGACGTAGTCCAAGCTTTTGACAAAGAGTGGTACTTAGAGCTCTTATATAAAATCAAAAATATATTACCCCACCCACGTTTTGCACTACTTCGCTCTTGTCTTACTGAAAGGTGTTTCCAAAGAAAAGACATCATTCTATCCCGTCGCCGCCGGAGTATCTCAAGGAAGTGTTCTCGGTCCACAACTGCATTTAGTATACACGACCGACCTACCTGTTTCTACGGATATCACGACAGCTATGTTTGCTGACGATACAGCGTTCTTAAGTTCCCGTGAATATGCCTTCGAAACATCAGAAAAAGTTCAAGAATACCTCACTCTGCTGCAAAAATGGTTCTAGAAATGGTTCTAGAAACCTAGAAATATTGCAGCTTTTTCAAAAAAAAACTTTAAGATTGCATGCCAATGTCCCGTGGTTTGTTTCAAATAAAACATTGCAAAATGACTTACATATATAGCACGAAGCACTCATAATATAGCAAGAAGTCCAATTCAGTTTCCAAAAATATTATAAGCGCCTAGAAAATCACCCAAATTATCTAGCATTAAACTTACTCGACAATAGCCAAGACCTAAGAAGATTGTGCAGATTTCTTCCTCTGTATCTCTTAAATAGGTTCAATCATTAACTATAAGATGTATATTGTACTGCTGTAGAAAATTATTCTGTAATTAACTAAAACAGTTTGGAATTACTTCATTGTGTTAAAACGTAATTATGATCATCATTTCAAACAATTTAAATTTATTTTTTCTTTTTATTGTATGTTGTGTTATATTGCATTATGTATTTAAATATTGTCTCTTGTGTTCCTGTCTTGATTATATTTGTCTTATGATTATAAATTTACTGTTTATTTGTTTACTACTAAAAATGAACCCATGCCGGACTGTGAAAACATAATTTCTTCACATGCCAAGCATTAATAGTTTGAATGTCTTTTTGTCTCCCCCCTCAACTTTTACGTCAAGTTTCGACCATTATTTCCAATGCGCGTGACCACGATGCCGAATGTTGCGTTTTAAATCGGAAAAATATGGGCTAGAAGCCGGATCACAAGGACCTCAAATCCTAAGAGGGACAGACCTCAAGAATGAAAAGCCGAGCTATAATTAGAAAGAACATTTCATTCTGGTATCAAGTACAGAAAATAATTCTATTAGTAGTCTTTGTGTATAAGGTATTCTGAACAAGAATCTTGGACGAAAATCATGAAGCTGAAAGCTTATGAAATATATATTTCTTTCATTTACTTACGGAAGAAGGAAAAAAGATTTCTGACTGAACAATAGAAATTGTGAGAACTTAGTAAATTATTGCAACTCATTCAACTCATTTTAATTCTATTACATTAATATAATGTACCATAAACAAGACATATTAGCACAATTCTCTTTCCAAAACAAGAGTAAAATCTACATCACGTGGATGGCTCCCACCGGGAAGGCCTTTCCCCGCAGAATGAGATTGGGCGGCATTTCAAGTGCAGGGCGCTTGCGGAAGGGCACGGGTGGGCCCTGGGAAAATAATGGGGCAGACGCACGAGCAAAAGGAAAGCCGCCGCTTCAGCCCGGCGAGAGAACAGACAGGCAGGATGAATGACGGAATGAGAGGAGTCGGGGGAGGGCGGGGCGGTGGCGAACGCGAGACTGCGGGTCCCGGCCCCGGCGCGGGCGGGCGGGCGGGCGGGCGGGCGGGCGGGCGGGCGGGCGGGCGGGCGGGCGGGCGGGCGGGCGGGCGGGCGGGCGAGCGGACGGGTGGGCGGGCGGACGGGCGGGCGGGGCGGGCGGGGGCGGGCGGGCGGGCGGGCGGACGGGCGGGGGGGACGGGCGGACGGGCGGACGAGGGAGGCGGAGGCGGGCAGGCGGGCGGGGGGGGGGGGTGGGTGGGTGGGTGGGTGGTGGGCAGTTGGGCGGGCGGGCGGGCGGGTGGGCGGTTGGGCGGGTGGGCAGTTGGGCGGGTGGGCAGTTGGGCGGGCGGGCGGGCGGGCGGGCGGGCGGGCGGGCGGCGGGCGGGCGGCGGGGCGGGCGGGCGGGCGGGCGGGCGGGCGGGGGCGGGCGGGCGGGCGGGCGGGCGGGTGGGCGGGCGGGCGGGTGGGTGGGCGGGCGGGCGGGCGGGCGGGCGTGATACGGGCGGGCGGGCCGTCCGAAGAGTGACGGGCGGCGCATGCAGGCGGGGCCGGGCAGGGCCGGGCCGGGCGGCGCGACGGCCGTAAAGGATGCATGGGTGCCGCGCCCGAAAGCGGCATCTGAGGCCACGCTCGTCACTACGCTCGGCGACTCGGAAAAGTCCCGTGTACAAACCACACACGTTCACACAGACCAGGATGGTTATTTATGGTATTTAGTGGTAAAAGTGGCATTTTATTTTGCGGGTAGGAAAGTTCAACGCGCTACCACACGTGCGAAATAAAATCAATTTCACCATCCGTCTTATAATATATTTTACCTTTTTACTGATCTTTATTTTATCTTTATTCAAGCTGACAAGACAATGAATTATGAACAAGTTCACACTAAAGTCAGTAGCCATTGAAACGAATATTAGGTGGCATTCGATGCTGTCTGACGCATAAGTGTTATATTTGTCTCAGAAGAAACAAACGTGTGTTCACGCTGGAAAATTCAGAAGGAAAGTTTAACAATTTCAAGTACGAAATTAGCAAAAAACTGTCATGAATTTGCAAAAGCAAAATAAAATGTTACATAAAAAAATATGTATTCATAGATATGTTTCACTTTCATAACTTGTGTTCACATGTTGTCATTTTCAGAAGTTTATTGGTCTTCCATCATTTTTCAAGGCCAACTAAGCCACAAACAGCTTCACATTTTTAATGTCATGACGCAGGTATTACAATGACATCTATCCAATTAACAGATATGTTAAAAAAATTATAATAATTAGAAAGATATTAATTAATTAAAACCACATTGCACCAAAATGGTAAGGCAGTCTGAAGAGGCTTCCCATGCAGAGCGAAGGGAACTTTTTGATATTGATTTCGTATTAACGTACAACGAATTACAACAATCTCGCTCAATAATAAGCTTGTCCAAATAACAATAATACTATGTTAAGATTCAATTGCAACAACATGACACAAGAATACACAAATCTACATTGGCAAGAACATAGGCTTTTCGGATCAGAGTATAAGCCATAACTAGCAAAATCGAGATATTTACATATTTCGTTTCTGCTGCAGGTTGTCAAGCCCCTAGAAAAGAAGTTATGTACAATATAGTAATGTATGTAGTATCTCTATACAAAAAAGTCCATATTTATCTCCTAAATTACAGAATTCTTTTAAGATTCAATTGCTTATCACGTTAAATTCATAAAGTGGCTTACCATTATCAAATTATAAGGCCACAATTTGAGAGCCAGATGTATCAGGGGCAAACAGGCAACGAAGTCGTAGATATACATTACAGTCCCGCGGGTTGCCTACACATTTCCCCGACACAATTTTTAGGTGATCACACAAATCGCAGAATATCCCTCAGCCCAAAATATGAATTCTTGTTAATAAAAAAAATTGTTGCGTCGCGCCTAGATACAAAATTGCAACGCGCCTAGATACAAAAGAATGAAGACCTCAGGAAGAAAAAGGCTGCTGATGACACAGAAATAAAAGGATAAATGGTGATGGGTGATAGTGAGTGTTCATGTGGAAAAAGTGGCGTATCACTACGTTACTTATGCTACTAAATAAGAAGCGTACAAGATTATCACAGTGTCTCTGCAATGTTGACAGTATCTACCCTCTTGCAGGATCTCGTAGGGTCGAATGTCATGTTTGCGCCGCGAAATGTTTTTCGGATTTCTAGCGATTCCTTTGCTTAGTGATGCTTTTTGAGTGTAGTGCGCGGAGAAAAGTCCCAAAGAATATCTCCAAGTTAATATCTCCACTTCTCCATTCTGTGAAGTGTCTGTTGTTTTTCCATTTGCGGTTTTGACTCGGTGTATTAACTCACATGAGTGGTCATCAAACTGTTTTCGCGATAACAATGAATGACTTCAAAGTGTTCCTTCACTACAAAAATAGATTTGTGAGGCAGATATAACATTCTAGATATGTATATTTCAAGGAATAGTGTAACAGTGCAAGTCTTGTATAACCCTTAACCTCACTCGATTTAGATAAACAGTGTTGTTTCGATTTCGAAACAATTCGAAAATTATATAGTATCGTAGGCTTTTACAGTTGGAGTCACCATCAGTAAACTTTTCTGGGTTGGCTAGCAGAAGACTACGTTGAACTCGCCAAAAACCATTGATATGGCAAATTTACATATGCTATCTTTATTATCAAGGATAGCAAAGTGCAGGGATAAATGAAGACAATTTTAAGCGGGCTAGGGAGATAAAAAGCGAGAAGTGGCTAAAATTATAGCAGTGTATAAGATGCAATAGTTATTGGATCTTCAAAAATAACCGTCTGAAATAACTGAAAGTATGGTCTACGTTATATTACTACTAGTTTGTTTACCAAATATTAATATGGTAAAATGTTTAGCTTGCTATTCAGCTTTACTACGAAACCCCTATATATCTTTTTTCTGGTTGGAACTCTCACCTACGCAATCACTCGATCAACGTAATAGGATTATCGCTAGCGTACTAGCTCGAATTTTCATAATGATGGAAGTGACACCGCATAACATGAATAATAAATAACGTACGACGTATAGTTTATCACGCGTAAAACCGGCGATACGCTTACAAATTTTATAGTGTAAATGCACGAAAGCTTGGATTCTGCGAAATGTATTCCGCAAACAAATACTCCCTGCTTTAATCTCTGTCCCTATTTACCTGCAAACAGTGGGTTTTGAAATTCCAACATTAACATATACGTGCACAAGAGAATTCAATCGAGGCAGAAAAAGTTTCTTTTCAACAATAACAATAAAAGTCAGACCTTTTGTAAATCCTTACAATTTCCATCTATGAGGGATTAGTAGATAAATCTTCAAAACGAGCGTAATTTTCTCAAGTAATTATCCTCAGTAATAAAAACAATATGTAATGAATTTCATAGGGTTAACTTCGAATCTTTGAAAAGTTATTTTCATAATTTTCCTTTCAATTTCTTAATAACGTTTGCAACAAGAAGATAAAGTTCAAACTAGGCCAATATAAAAATGACTGGACATGTATTCGTAAGACATGAACACGGAAACAATATAAAATTCTGATTCTGATATCTTTCGCACCACGTAAATATAAATCTTACTAAATCTTTTGAACATCAGATCATTCAGCAACATCATCTCTCTACGAACCTCCATTAGTTGGATGTGCAAGAGCGAAGTCTCGAAATCCATTAATTAGAGCATATCGCAAATGAAAGTTTATTTATATACAATGAATAAGAAAAAATATCAACTATAATGTGCTCCTTTGACACTATCCATAAGAATACATCTCGATATTCTATTTAAGACTCATCACCTCAAGGGAAATAATGTATCAGTGTGAAGTCGCGAAACTCAAGCAAGCTAGAGGCAGTGAGAAGGAAAATGTTCGGCTGAAAACAGCAGGAGAATGAAGACCAGTTTAAAAGATCGCATACAGAGACGTGAAATTTCCAAATTAAGTCTGTAATATATCTTTTTCTTCCAGATCCTCTCATCCTTGATAGAGATCACTTGTTCTATGTCTCCTTGTAATTGATAACAATACAATACACCCTAGTCAATACAAAATATTCTTACTTAACTTTATTGCTGAGCAGAGAGCTACACCCGTGTAATTTAATCGCGTAGAATATCAAGTAACTAGTTTAATTACACATACATTAGTAGTTTCTACAGGCTCTGAACAAGTCGGGTAGAACCGAGGAGCGTCGAATCAGCAAAAATGTAATAGTATGTTCAAGATCTCATCCTGTAGATTACGGTACGAGGAACGTTTCTTTGAGAGCTTTGGCCTCACAATTTTAGTTTTTAAGGCCATGGAACACTTCGTTTAGGAGTTATTTAACGATATAGATTAAAAATGCTGCCGAGTGTGCAGGTTGCATTTGAGATGATTATTTAACTGCGTTTTTTAAACAAATACTTCACATTTTTTAAGTCAAAGTGCAGTTAGTCACGTCTCCGAGAAATTCTCTTTATTTAGAGACTTCATTTATAAATATTGTTTGCGTATGAGAGCCGCAAACGGTATGTTTACCACTGAAATAATACAGGAGACGATGTAGGGGAGAAAGAAAACAGTCACTAATGTTCTAATGAGCAAAATTCGAAAATATGAAAAATAGTAAAAACAAATAAAACCTGAGCTAAGCCAAAAAACAAATGTTTCACAATATTTATCAAAACACTGAACGAACGTAGTGGCAAAGGGTTGCATAGTGCCCTAAAAAGCATAATCATTTCCATCTAACGAATTAATAAATGTCAAATTAATTTCAAATAATGCTTAAATAAGATAGTACACTTAATAAAGTTATCATATATAGCAATTGCCAGCAAACGGGACTAAATCACGAACGGGGTGACAACTTACTTCAAAACATACCTCATTAATATTATTCTCTTTATATATAAGTAGAGACATCAATATTTTTACACAATGACATATTTTATTGTCCATTCATGTGACACAATTCTACATAGAAAAGGAAAAACGTAATGCAGAGCTGAAACGAAAGCGCAAACAAAAACGCAAATGTGTAATAAGCCTTCAATTCTTAATGTTAAAAATGTTCGTTTGAATTGTATTCGAAATTTGAACAAATTCTGTTTCATTTGATGAAACCCTCTGAGCGATGGAAGTCCTCAGGCTGAAACACAATTATTCACCCTAAAATCTGACACTAACGTTATGTAAGAAGACGTATGTGAAACAACAGGAATAGTGACGTGCAGCGAGGAACAGATTCGACTCCGCAACTCTCGGTCCGCACGTTCTCATTCGCCGGCGGCAAGAACTGATTCGATGTCGACGATAGATCCGATGACGACTGTAGTGATGGTGGGGAAGGTGACAGTGGTAATGGCAGGGATGGGCCTGGCGTTGGCGTGGGGACGGATGGGACGGGGTAGGGTCAACTGAAACGCCCGAGATGGAGTGGTACGGAGAGACGGAGGCGGCTGAGATGGCGGGGCTAGCAGAGGTTGCGGTGGGGGCTGGGGACTGACGGAACGGGGCGGCGAAGGAGGAGGGGGCGATGGAATAGCGGGACGGCGGGGATGTCGAGGACTGCGAGGGTGGCGAGGGAAGCAAGGGGAGGGGACGGTTGACGGTGGAGGCGGTGAGGGCGGCGGCAGTGGCAGGAGCTGATTCGATGGGGGAGATGGTGATGAGGAAGCGGGCAGCGCGGCTCCGAAAGCGGCGCACAATGAATGTTGCATCAGCTGGCTGCGACAAGGGCACGTGATTGGCAGTGGCGGCGGCGCAGGCGGCGCCGGGGCCGGAGGCAGCGCCGAGGGCGGGGACGCAGCCACCGGCAGCGCGCCGCTCGCACACAACGAGCAGGATGGCGGAAACGGAAGTGGCGGCCACTGGGAGAACGCGAGAACGGAGATAGCAGTTGGGAGGGCCATTATGCGGGTGCCAGTTCTAATAGCACACATGCAGTACGTAGTTGGTATTCTGGAGTTTGGAACCTACAATCTGTTCGATGGTTTGTTGAAGGCATTAGTGATCTTGAGTGGGTTCAGATTTGGGTCTGGTAACTACCTCTAAGGCTCTTGGCTTCGTGGTTATGCCAACTGAGCCACTTTAGAGCTTCTGAAGGTTCGGTGATTTGTGAAACTTGTGAAATTGGTGAGCAGAGTGATAGGGAAATCGAAAGGAGCAGGAAGCAGGAAAGTGCGGCGTGGTTGGTGGACGTCCATATGTAGCATTGTTGCCCATGTGTGTATATATTTAACATTCAATTTTGTTAATGAGAATTTCGAAGGAAATAAACAGATGACTGAAACTTCATCGAAATCAGCCGATGAACACTGCGTCGGACAACGGTTATAGGTCATGCAAACTACCTTCCCTGAAAATCTTTTTTCTGTGACCATATATACGCTTGTTGCATCCGTAGAAGAGGAACCTAGCAACGAAGAGGGAACCAGAGGACCTTGCGGGTCACTATTCCTGTTGGAGGAATATGTCATATTCCTTGGAACATGTGCTGCTTACAACTTTTTGTTAAATGTCATGATTTTACTTTCACGTAGTATAGAGAAAGTTATGCAATGCTGCAATGAAAATCTATTTCGAGATTTCAACGGAAATACACGGTTTGGGGTCCCATGATACCGAAAAAGGATGTTTCTTTAAAACGTCAGTTCATCCGTCCATCCTTCAGCCGTCTGTCTGTCCGTCTGGTGTGTGAGAACAACACTAGTGCCTAAACTATGCGTACGATTTTTTTCCAAATGGATCAACACCTGTCGATATGATCTTAGTCAAAGCTCTGCGACTTTCAAAAAAATTCATTAATTTTTTGGGGGATATTTACATGGCGGTTACAGGGGTTACAAGCCCCTGAGACATTATCAAAATTTTCTTAAAATTAGCTCCAAATTTTTTCTTCAAATTTGTTGGAAGAAGATAGTATAATACACTTATAAAGGTGGCCTAGGCGGGTTTTACACTGTTAACTCTGAATTTTTGAAAATTTTAAAAGTTTGAATTTTCTTGGGGGTCTTCCTACAACCATAAAATTGAAGATAGAGATTTTTGTTTCAAATCAAATTTGTTCTCCATTATTAGCTCTTTCATTAATGTATAGTACATTTTTTTGAAAATTGTAGCAGTTTTTGCGCACTATTGCGTCCAATATGTGCAATATTACAAAAGAACAATAAGATTTTCTCGAAAACGGATCGAAATAAATTTCTTTAAACTTTTGCTGTGTTAAATGCGCTTGATGTGAGGCTCTATTCGTTTGTTTTTTCACAAATTACAAAGATGTGTAATATTGTATGTATATTTCATGTAATGTTTTAATTGTCGCTCACATCGTTTAAATTTAAATTAGCGATGATTTGCTTACATTACTGCATTTACGAATACATGTTCTTGAAATGACTTCTCATAAAGTTTTTTGAAAACTCAATATTTTTCTATGAAAACAAGCTCAAAATTCCACGTTTTCAGAAACGCTTAAATGCCATTTTCTCAAAAATAACTTAAAATATTTTTTTCAAACTTTTACAACGGATTGTGCTAATTACACACTTTAAGATAAAGTTTATTTTGGTGTATTTTTTTCAAGAATTACACAATTTTTTTTTTCGAAAACTCGAAAACTTCTTGTGAAAAAGAGCTTCTAATTTCGCATTTATAGTAACGCCTAAAATGCTTTTTCTTAAAAAACGGCTTCACATTTATAAATGAAAATTGCCATAAAACAAGGTTTTAAAATTCTTAAAGTAATATTTCGGTTCTTCTATTAAAAAATTGAAAAATTGAGAAGATAAAATAACAATTACTCAGGGCGGCGATAGATGGCACCTGGCAAGAGTATGTGGCAAGTCAAAATAGCTAGCTCAGCTCAAAAAAATATAAAACTAATACGCAAAAGTCAGTGCCATTTTCTAGCACCACTAGTTACTTTCTTCTATACGTACTTTCTTGTATATGCAAAGTAACACGTAATATACGAAAAGTTATGTAATGCTGCGGAAAATCGATTTCAAGATTTCAACAGAAATACAGGTTTTGAAGTCCACTTATATTCCAAAAGTGTTTTTCACAAAACGTCTGTCAGCCCGTCGGTCCGTCAGTCCGTCAGTCCGTCCGTCTGTCAGTCGGTCGGTCTGTCTGTATGTCTGCCTGTCTGTTGTATGTTCTCTAGAGTAAATGGTTGGAATAAATACACCTCATTCGCAATACACCTCGTCCACAGTTATTACAGTGCCAAAAATATATTATATTGTGGCAAAAATGGAACTTTTTGGTCGTCACAAAAATATGTTCTAAATATAAAAAATTAAATGATATTATATATATACAAAAATATACAATTTAGTTGATGGTTTTAATATGATAAATATATTCAATTTTCACGAAATATTCTGATTTTTGTAACCAACTGTCCTGCCATTTTAAACAATTGTCCTGATTTTTCTTCCAAATATTTGTCAAGCAACGCGCCATCATCACTACTGCCGATCCCAAGGTTCCAGGAGTCTCTCCTCCAGTTCGGCCACCAGCGCCCAGTATCTTATAGTCAGGTCCTCGCTTTTGCATTTTCCTGCCGCTGTACTCACTTCATGAGTACGCAGCCATTGTAAGTTTACCGTCATGGAGCCTTCGTATGATCTCATATCACTTATGATTTCACCACGGGGAAACTTATTACATTCAAACCATAAACCAAGAAAGTTTAATGACGCCATCCGTTTCGTTCATCTTTTTACCCAATTACGTTACTTCGCTCCCGTACACACAACCATCGTCCTGCGTTTGTGTTCTCGGACTTTTTCCCCGGGTTTTCCTACTCCAGATACACTTTCTCATCCTCTCTGCCTCCGCTAGTTCGTTTCCTACTAACTTTCCTACCTCGTTTACTACTACACCTTGTCATTTCCTTTAAACCCAATGTTTGGTCTCCTCCACATCTATTTCCTCCTATAAGTACTACACCTCCATATCCGTTTCACATGCACCTCAAC
The DNA here is from genome assembly GCA_011170035.1 of Teleogryllus occipitalis. Taxonomy (NCBI): domain Eukaryota; kingdom Metazoa; phylum Arthropoda; class Insecta; order Orthoptera; family Gryllidae; genus Teleogryllus; species Teleogryllus occipitalis. The sequence continues at coordinate 105,037 of BLKR01001768.1, forward strand.
TTCTCTCCATCGCTTTAGTCTCTTCGCCAACGACACAGTCTCCTCCGCACGGCCACAGTGTTTGTCAGTGTCTCCACTCATTCCCGAATTTGCACCTCACCGTCACTTTTCTAGCACCACCTCCAACTCTATCGCAACCTCTACCAATATTTTTGCTGCTGCCTACACAGCCACCTTCGTTATCGTCCCCCACACCCCAATGCCGCATACGCCTCTATTACCGCCTACCTACGCCACCACTTCTCCATCTCTTCCTTCGACACCTAATTCGTCCACCACTTCCGCCTCCACCCTTACCTTCGTCTTCGACTCCGGCTTTATCTCGACCTTCACCTCGGCCTTGGCCACCACCTTCACCTCCCTCTCCGCCCCCCTATCTCATCCCATCAGCCCGCTGCTGCCTACAGTGCATGCATCCCCATGCTGCCTACAGAGCCACCTTCGTTATCGTCTCCCACACCCCAATGCCGCCTCTATTACCGCATACCTTCGCCACCACTTTTCCATCACTACCTTTGGCACCTAATTCGTCTACCACTTCCGCCTCCGCCTTTACCTTCGTCCTCGACTTCGGCTTTATCTCGGCCTTCACCTCAGCCTTGGCCACCACCTTCCCTCCCTCTCCGCCCCCCTATCTCATCCCATCAGCCCGCCCCCCTCCGCTCCGATACCGCCTCCAGCACCGCATCCGCCGCGTGCGCCGCGCCGGCAGCCACATCTGCTGGCAGCGCCTGGTCGCGAGCGGCCTCTCCGCGCCGAGGTGGTGGATTTATTATTCAGCGCGCGGCGCCGCGGCGCGTGCATTAAACTGGCGCCTTCGCTCGCGGCCCACGCGCGCTCCGATCGCGCCCGCCGCGCCGGGGCGCAGCGCGGCATAAATCCGCCGCTTCGATCCTTCATTGCCGTTCCGGAGCATGCCGTTGGCGTGGGCGTCTCGCGCGGCGTACACGCGTCGCTCCCGAGATGGAAATTCGGGGCTTTCCCCGGCGCTCTCTGCTGCGAGGCGAAGAGGAGATTTGTTGTGGAGAGTTGGCTGATCAAGTGCTACGATGCGGGCCAGTACCTGTTCAGTTTCCAAGAAGAAACCACATCGTATTCGTGTGACACTACGGGAAAACTCTAAGGAAGAGGCCAAAATTTAAAAATGCAATAAGTAATGGTGTAAATCTTCAGATTTTTAAAGATTTGTGAATTACAGGATACGTACAGCAATGCGAACGGAGAACAGGTATATTTTACTTTATTGATTATTTAAAAGACAAAACTATCGATTAAAATAAATATTGTCTGGTTAATTTTAGATTTTAATAATGTTTTGTATCATTACTTCAGTATAATAAAAATAATAATAATAATAATAATAATAATAATAATAATAATAATAATAATAATAATAATAATAATAATAATACTGTGATAATGATAATACAGTTGATAAAAATAACCCCAGTTTATAGGTGATGATAGACCGACCCTCCCGTTTCACATTCATCACACGCAGAATCAAAATAATAATAATAATAATAATAATAATAATAATAATAATAATAATAATAATAATAATAATAATAATAATAATAAGTGGTGCTACAACAAAACAAACTTTCTTTCATTACTTCTAAATGTGCAAATTTCGAACATTTAAAGAGATCAATGAAAATTAGACCCGCGAATTCAAGCGTCCCTTCTATCCGTGGAAAAAAATTGTAAGACATAATCTGGAGCTAAATTTATTTCGAGAATGTGTTCTTTTTTGTAAATTGCATTATATTCAAGAACAAATTACGTAAAATGACTTGTCTCTTTAAAACATTGTACGTAAGCGTTTTCAATGAGCTTATTGCTTTACAACAGACTTCGACTAAGGCAAAAATTTCTATTTTCAATTTTGAAGTTTTCAAATTTTATCTTTTTGCGATATTCGTAAATACGGAGAGTTAGCCGAAAATGCGACTAGCACCAATTATTTTACCGTCCCTTGATACATACGAGACGAAAAAGTTTTAAAAATTGATGTGGTTTTCGAGAAAAAATTAAACATTTTACATTGTCTATATTTCGCGCAAAATTACACAAAAACTACTCATATTTTCGAAAAACTTATCACGGCCTTATTTCAAAATGCCTTAAAAGAATAAATTTTATTAAGAAGAAAATCCCTATTTTCAATATTATAGTTGTAGGAAGGGGGACCAAAAGATTGCACTTTTGCAATTTCCAAAAAAATCTGGAATTTCAACGAACATGAGACCTAAACCATTATTTTGTGCGTTCCTCACGCTATCCGAGGACAAGGCTTAATCATAAAAAGTACAGTCATTTTTGTGAAAATGCTGAAAATTTTTTTGACGCTTCATTTAAAGTAGCTTCAAAAATCAAAATATTCAGTTGAAACTCTCAAAACTTTCATTTTGTTGAAACCGATCGTGGAATATTAATTTTGGAGAAAATCGGCTGAACGGTTGAGTGTTGACTGCAGACGGGCAGACACACGTTTTGCAGACAATCGATTTTTCGGTGGCAAGATTCTACAAAACATGGATTCAGAATATACCACGTGTTAGCGGAAGTCATTTACTTTATATGGGAGCATAATTAATCAACTTTTTATTACCAGAGCAGACAATTCCCCATTATCCGGCGCACGATTATAGTACTCTCTCTCTCTCTCTCTCTCTCTCTCTCTCTCTCCTTACATTCAAAAGAGTGAGAAAATAAAATGTAAAGCGATACAAATGTTTGTTACCTTTTCTATTTTTACAACAGTATTAAACGGTAATGTTAGTAAATGATATATTTTAATTGATATGCCTTAACATAGAATTTTATTTCGAGAATTTAATGATTAAATAGATGTATATTTTATATAATTTAATGTTGATTTGGGCCAACTGAGCAGAACAAAAGCAAATATTTTATCAAGTCTCAAAATAGTATAGCAAATGCTTCAAAATTATATTTTAGCTCGTTACTTCAACATAAATTCTTTAGTAAGCACCCAATATTTCAGTGTTAATATAATTCTATATTTTGTAAGACTGAACGTAATAGTGCTTCCGAACACAATCATTTTCAACACTAGAACAAAGATAACAAGAATAATTAAGGTATTTAAGGTATTGCTGTTCAAGAAACATCTTAAACCGAATGAAAATCGTTAGCATTATTTCATATTAAACATCTTTGAAATAGATGCAGTGAATCCATGGCGCCCAAGCAGTAACACCAAGCCTCGCACAACGGGCGAAGCTGTAAAGGCGTCGAGAGCTGCGGCTGGAAAGTAATCCAGCCATTCAATCTCCTTTATTGACAGCCGTACTGGGTCTTTAACTTATCAAACACGAGTTCTGGAACTTAGAAACCCGAAGACGATGAGGAAGAGAACGAGAACCTATACCGAAATGCCAAGGGCCAACCGAGAAAAAGAATGAGGGGACTTCGTTGGAAGCAGCAGTTAGCGTCGGATCTCTTCAGCTTGAACAAACTTCTCGAGCGCAAGCACTCTTTGCAGACTGCAGTCACACCGGACCTTAAAGCCTTGTCTCGATCGCACTCGTATTTTTGCTGGAAAAGGAAGAAAACATGAAATGCAATCCTGTTTCCGTCTACCAAAATACATTGAGATACCTTTCGTCCTTTGGAATTATTTAAAATTTTCTGCGTTACCTCAAATGGGTATTTATATTCCCTCTGTAGTTTCTACAGAAGCACAATTTGTGTTTCTTACATTTTTAGCTTATTTATTGTTGTAAAATTAGCTGAATGTGCACTTTCTCTTAATGCATTATCGTTGTAAATCAGATATAAATGATAATCAGTTCCCATATTCATACCACATCGTAACATACAAATATCCATACTATACCATACCGTACCGTAGCAAATAATTTGGAAATAAAAATATTTACTTGAAACAACAAACAAAACTGCGGAAAAACGATCTACTACGTGCAAAGTAACTCTAGCTCACTATGGAGGTGTAAAAGTTATGTTCATGTGGATATAACTTTTACAACACCATACTGACGAAATGGACGAAAGAGAAAAAGGCGGTAGAAAGGGATACGCCTGGCTTAGGGTAGGGGTTGATGGAGAATGAAAGACGCATTTCGCAATGGTGTTGGGGTGATTTGCGGCAAAGAAGAAGAGTGAAACGAAGTCATATTATATTGCTATGCCACAAAAATATGAAGAAAATGAATCATTATGAAGAAAGCATTACTGCCTACATAGAAACGTAATTTTTGTCTCGAATGTTTTAAGAGAAAACCAGACCCCCTTGATGAAATAATTAGAAAAAATTCTAGGACAAACTTAAGCTATTAATGTCTAGTAAATATTACTGGTTAATAGAAAGTGGAGCGGAGCCTAAACCAAACAAACGCATGAGCAATTTAAGAGGTAAATTGTTATGTAACGGACGTAATCGTAAAGGAGGGATTGCGGAAAATTTTAAATGGTGTGATTTTCATTTCTACTGAAGATGCCGAATTCTGGAAGGTGAAAGCACGTGGTTTCCTACCCTGATAATAATTACTTTAGAAAGAATTTGTTAATGTAAGCGCACCTTCTCTTCAAGTTTTCTCCCTTCATGGATTTTCTATTCCTATGTAACAGACGGTCTCTTCGGAAACTTAGATGTTCTGAAGAAGCCATTTAAGATAAATGAAAGGATTCAAAAGGTTTGAGTATCGTAGGAGTTGTAGGTTTTTTACCAACTTAAAGATCTTTAGTTTAGCTATATAATGTCAGTTATTTGGAATTGTAATAAATGACCAACTAAAAAAGGATAAAGCATCAAGTACATATGTTTATGTTATGTTTACGTCTCTGTCTTCGTTCTCTCGCAATCGATATGCAACTCTTTTCATAAACCTTTATTAAACATTGGTGATTGATTAAACTACGAACGTGTCCACAGTACTTCCTGAAGAATCACGAAGGAACTCAAATGTATCAGGCATTGGGTTTCCAAAGAGCATCGAATATTGGAAACTGGACAGTACTATCTTGTAAGGCGATTTTCAGAGGGAGTGGCAAAAAATAAAAAGCTCAAACAAGAGAAAAAAGAGGTGAGCAATAGCGTTGGCTGGACATTGACACATTCGATTCGGCGCGCGCACCTGGACAGGTAAAGGGCCAAAGCCTTTGGGAGGAGGGGCGTGTGCGATGGACGTGCGATGAATCCGCACCTCCACGACGAAGGACACACTCGCTAACGGCTCGGCCGGCGCACCTCCGCTAAGCGGCCGATAATCGATGCCACTGAAAGGGAGCCGGCAGGGGCCCACGCCCCCCGCTCCGCCCACGCGCTGGCCCGCCCCGGCGGTTCGCCGTCCCGCCCGCAACGCCCCAGCGCGGTGGGCGTCCCGCGTTTCCCTTCCGCCCGGCCCCGCTCCCGCCAGACAGCCCCGCCCATCCTCCGCTCACTCCACCCTTCTCCGCTATGGTCCCAAGCGTCCTGCCTCGCCCTTCTCCATTCCACTCCGCCCGGCTCTACACCATCTCGCCCCCACATCGTCTCGCGTCCCTTCCGCTCAGCCCCGTTCCTCCTCACCCTGCTCCATACCACTCCATTTCTCCTCTCCCCGCCCCGCTCCGTCTATTACATCCTGCCCCCTCACTCCACTCCATGCCACCACCTAGCCCTAAACCATCTCAACTATGCTCTGCTCTACCCCCAAACCATTCCTCCCTCCCTCGGGTCGCGAACAATCGTCTCCGCTCCGCTCTACCCTCTACATTCCGCAGTGAGGTTCTCTGTTTCCGCCTTGCTGTGCTCCGCCCCGCCCCCCCCCCACTCGCCCTTACCCGTTCCGCCTCACTTCACCAGGTCTCTCTCCACTCGTTTCCAACCTCACCCGATCCGCTCCACCTTGTCTCCTCCCAGTTCCCACATCGCCTCTCCCCCTCGCTCGGACATTCTCAGCCCTATCCTCCTCCTCGGCCTCCCCTCCGCGACGCCGCAGCGCGGTGGGCCGTCCCTCTGTCGACTTGCTGCCGACGTCGCATTGTCCTCGCCGCCGTGTTCCGTGCACCTGTCCGCACGCCCCGGCTCGCCGCAGCTGGGCCCCGCTTTGCATTCCGCCCAAGCGGCAGACGGCGGCGGAGGGTTAACCCACAGGCGGCGGCACGAGGTCGAGAAGTGCGTTCGGATCTAACTTGTAAATTGAAACGAGGATCTCGCAGGTAGCCAAGGGGGTTGGGAATGCTCAACCACTCAGCGGGGCAAGAGGCTGGGGGTTCGAATTCCAGCCAAATGGGCAAGAGTCGTCGTCCCTTTTATTCTGAGTACTGTTTTATTCCTTCATATCGAAACGGACGTGTTATTCAATGCTACACGAGTGGAAACGTTAGAAAAACTCGACTAGATTTTTGCGAAATCAAAACGAAGAAAATAAATGGCTTCCTATAAGGCGTATTGTAATATTTTTATTCCTGAATTCATAATAGAGCTTTGGTCACAAAAAAGTAGAAATTTTTAAAAAGTCACAGTCACGTCACAAAGCGAACACGAATCAAAGTCACGTCCTAAAACAGACTAAAAAAATTAAATTAGGAACATAAGCGAACTGAGTGTTGATATATAAAGATTCTGTTGGGAGCGCATAATATTATTGGTAATTTGACGAATTACTGAAGGTATGCGCATCAAACTGATTACGCATTTTACATTGCTGTGCAACATGACTTTTCATTGCTCATGCAGAACTGTTTATCTACAAACATTTTGAATAATTTTTCCCCATCGTGGTCACTGTGTGGTGAGCACGAACAGACCTGTATACGTGCCAAACGGAATGTTCAATTATTTACTAACAATAGAAGCGTCCTTTTAGAGAAAATAATTGACAAACATAATTGAAACTCTTAGTAAAATTTACCGCCATTTGTGCCTTCATTTCTTTAGGTTTTCATCCAGATGTTTTTTCGTTCGTAAATTCTCTGTGACATGACAGCCGACATCAAGAATGATTGAGTACAAGAAGATATGATCGGCTGAACGTCAAATCATATCGCATGCACAAAAGATATAATCGATTCGTTAAATTAAAGATGTACGTCATTGAACTATACACACCAGGGAAACATCACTCCTCATTTCAAATCAAGTTTATGTATTATTTCGTTAACCATACGTGTATCAAATGAGCAAAATTAAATGAAAGCCACAAAAAAAGATCAGGATAATCACAAAATTTCCGTAATTTTTTGTCAGGTGACTGCTGAAGGGATTGCTGCATGTTCCAGCTGGATTTATTAAAATCCAGGAAGTTCACAGATTTAAGCGATCAGAGGAAGAACCAGACACGTTAGCTTTCCTTGGAAACTGTGGAACTTAGAACAGTGCTTTCCTTGGAAATTTTAGAAATTATACTTATTATATTCTTTACCTGTGTCTTCCATCATTTCTTATAGTTCAATTGTTTCTAGGAACGAAGGAATATAGAACAGAGAAAAGTTTAGTATTTTTATTTCACATTATTAACATCTTAAGGCCTTTCGCGTTAATGACACCAGCCAAAAAGAAATATTCAGGCATTTCTCGCCAAATATCTCCAACGATCTTGACAAACGAAGCTCTTTAGAACTCCATTGGACTTGACTTTAATAGCTAGTGAATGTTCAACGTTCGCAAACGAGCATAGCTGTAGTACGAAAACTGCTCGGATTCCCTGGACAACCGCCAGTCCTTGCTGGAGACAAATTCTGTCTAGCCGGTGCCGCCCCTACGATCACATAAATTACAAGAACAAACCGGTGCCACGGTCTGGCGCCAAGCGAGAACAAATGAGGTAAAAAGGTGATAGCGAGAGCTGACTACGTGCATGCGGTCGGAAGACAAATGGTGAATGGAATACTTAATTTTTGTAAAAAAGCTTACGTTTTCAAACGCATGGAATTACGTTTCTGTGGTGAGTGATTTTGTATTAAAATGACTCTTTTCGCCGTCCTAAGCATAAAATCTATAACATAATTTCCAATGTCCCCGCAAGTGTATCGTTATGTTTTAATAACTTGGAGAAAATATAAGCGGTTTTTTCTGGCGTCTTATAATAATATCCCTAAAATCAACAAGTTTTTATTATTTTATTGTCTAAGACTACGTTGTCAAAAATATTTTTTGGTTAGGATGCTCATATATGCAGTAACAAATTATAAACCGACGGGGTTGCTATATTTACATGCACTGCATTTTTAGTGCAATTAGAAGGACATAAGACTACAATTCGGTAGTATTTGCTGCGGACAATTCCATAGTTTGTGTAAGTTTGGGTTTAGATCGTTAGTCGTCGAAATTGAATTTGCAAAATTCCTTTTCCTCCTACAGCCTACATTTATGCAATTGTATTTCTCGGAATCCACGTAGCTTTAATATTTCCCTATAATTATTCAGCATTGAGTAGTTTCTTCTTTAATTTCATAAATAAAACAAAATTCTTACTATAAACATTTGCAATTACTGTTATGGGTATACGTACTACAGACCTTAGCTATATTCACTTTGAAGATTTTATATATTTGTTTTAGATAGGTTTTAAATATTATTTTAGGGTTTGTTCCGAAACTTTGTTATAGTAAAAATTAAACTATCTTTAGAGAAACTAAAACTGCTATATTCAAAAAAGCATTAAAATGAATTATTAATATGAAAGTTTGATTTCGTCCCTTCTTTTTTCATGGGTTAACCTTAGTATTATATAAATTTTCGAAATAATTTAATCATAAAATTCACAATCACTATTGATCGAACATTGAGAGCACTTTTCCTTCGCAAGGAGATGAATTTTATTGCAGGTCACTATCGATTAATGTTTTATCACGGCAAGAGCTGAAATAAAATGATTAATTTGCCACTAATCAAATTTCCTATCTGAAGTGGCGATTCCGTTTTATTGGTTTCCACAATCACACAAGGAAGTCACGTTAATGAACGAAATCAATTCCACGAACATGAAATTACAAAACTGGCGAAAAGAGACGAAACGTCCACTCTTTTTTTAGTTTCTGCCTTTGAATTAGTCCATCACTGAGTCATAGCAAAATTCAATATACCACTCTACTTCAATTTATTCATAATTATTTAATATCCAGCAACATCCATTGTATATTAAATTACGTAAAGTATTCTAAAATTCCGTTGTGCAAAAAGCATCATTACAAAAATACAATTTTGATTGGAAAATTAGTAGATAAAAATGGACCAAATTTACATTAAAATGTCTAACGTAATTATCAAGTACACAAAGTAAGAAAATAAGAAACTTTTCATGAAACGTATTTATTCACAAAGGAATTTACAAACAATTAGAACCGTTCAAATTATCCAGACAATAACCACCATTATTCAAGGAAAAAATCATTTTAAAGTCACGTTTTACACTCCAGAGATTGTCCCATTTCCCCGAGAAGTCATACAGCGCCATAAGGAAAAGTTCAAATATATAGTTTGTCGACAATTGCAATCACATTTCCCGTTCCTCTTCCTGTCTCACACACATTTTGGCTTCAGGTGCGCCTGCAGTTCCCGGGTACGAAAAACGGAGTAGGAAAGGACGGAACCACGCGCTTCAACCAGCTCGTGTGCGTCGCCTGCCTCAAGGGTGAATGAGCGAGTCTTTCACCTACTTCGAACATTTGTCCGGGAAGTATGGCGCATGTTATATCCCGGGGCGGTATTCCTTCCCCGCTGGAGCGAGAGAACCTGCACCGACCTACAGGTCCGCTTGAGTAATTTCCCTCTCCAAGATCAGAATTGTCTTTCTACCTGGTTGAATGAAGAAGGAAAGCTAGCTGCGATCCCTGGGCCGTTTGTAAGGATACTGCGCTTGTATTCGCCTGACATTTACCGATGACACTACGGTAACTAGCAATCAAGGCAACCGGCCGCTAGATTTTTTTTTCTCCAGTGAGTGGTTGAATTCGACCCATCTGAATAGCTAGTGTCGGAAATTCGCCACCGTCGCAACTCAAACCCTAGGGCCTCCCGGTCAAAACTGTTAAGGCATCCTTCTTGGACGCGACCAGATGGTTCACTTACATTGCTGTTTCAACTACAGAAGATATTTCAGGTCATTATTTAAGAAGGCTGCAAATTATATTTCCTCAATGTTTGCGTTCTACTTCTTTGAAACTGTTATGGTCCCTGTCACGAGAATTGGAGTTCTAAATGTCAAGTTTGTTAAATTAACAATACAGAATTTGAAAAAATCTCTTTCACTTCTCACTTTGAGGTTAATATTCATGTTATCTATTAACACATACCACGATAACAGATAACATGACTTCATGTGCAATGCATTCCGTGCTGATTGATACAAAAGTTGTTATTGCACGTGTTCACTTCAACGTGGTACCAAGCATACGTGTAATCTGCCGGTAAGTCCTCTACAACGACCAGAGCAACGATATCAGCATAGAGGGCATTATGTCTGAAAACAAACATAGTGGCGGTAAAAGAGCTGAATAGGGCCATGAGAAAAAATGGTGGCTGAAGGACGAAGATAAAACTATCAGACCGATTCCTCGGAGGGAGGAGATGGGGTGGATAGAACGCGTATCGTTCTCAACTGCTCGTACAAAGGTAGTGAAAACCATTGCTTTAATGTCTTAGTGAAGATGCGAGCACTAACATAAGGGTCAGGGCAGGCAAACGCTGAAAAAAGAGGACGCAGCAGTAACATCACAGTTTACGATAACGGCGAATGGGGGTCCGCTTGAGTAAGCCGCGTGTGATAGGAAGAAAGGGGAACTTCCCAAAATCGCAGGAAAAGTGTCAATATGAAAAAAAACTCTCTGTTGTGACGGTACTAGTCCTGCAGTGTTCTCGTTAATAATAGTGACATCAGAGCTAGCAAATGTCATGGTGATGCGATTGTAGCAATGTGAGTGACGAAATGGTTATTTGTGATGTTGGCTTTAGAAATACAAATATCCCTAAAACCAATAAATGTGTCAACTCCAAGTACATGTGCGTGATGGTAGTGAGACTGGTAAGTAATTCGGAGGTACAATGGTTAACATATTATGGTTAACATGTGCAATGGTTAACATGTTGAGTTGCTTCTAATTTTATCAAAGAAGCAAGAACGGTAGATCATTAACTTGATGAAAAACGAAATATAATAATATAAACGCTGGAGAGGAGGCAGCCAACAGTTACAAAGATCTTTTATAATTGACTCGTTTGTAGATTTGAGATGAAAGGAAACCAACAAAATTCTTCTAAAATACAATACAATCTATAGGGCCTATTACTAATTTCTAATGTGCACAAAAATTGAAATAATCCATCCTCCAGCCGTGTTAAACGTATCAAAGGTTTTGAAATAAACCCAGAAACTCGTTACAAATATAAAAACATCAATACTGCTGATTTCTAAAGCTTCCTGAATTTGAAAAAACAACATAAACTAAGCAGTCATCATCCATACAAGAGGTGTCTATAATTTTGTTGTATATCCAGGAACTCGGGAAAAATTCTAAAATAAAGCAGCAGTTCTGATCTTGGCTGAAAAAATTGAAATGTTTGATTCTGTTATTCCACCTGTTCGCATACTGCGAATACCGCCTGAAGTCTTACACTCAGTACTCACCTCCTACGACAGATATAACGTCTCGCGTCAGCAAGACTTCAAGAAATAGGTAGCGCGCCATTAAATATTTGCAAATACAACATTGCGTTTTATAAGCAGCTTTTCTTTTATTCTTGGTATGTAAAGAACTGTTATTCTGCGAATACTATTTTATCGAACACTTGTAAAGTTTGATTTTGTTAAAATACGTAATTTCGGAAAGTATTTACTAAAGTAATTTATTTATTGTTCATGAGCATTGTGCTTGCTATTTTTTGGCAGAGCATTTTGTGAGGATTCGTTCAGTAGCAATTTTGTTCCTTCATGCTACTGGTATTTACTAAGTATGTGTAACGAATGTAAAAGAAATATATAACTAAAGGAAGACTTCTTTGTAGAAGTAAAGAACCAGGAAATTTACCAACACAACAGCGCTGCCACACATTAAAAATTGAAGCTTCAGTTTCAACTAGGAGCCGGACACTTACGGTAGTAATCTACCCCACAGGTAGTAACCTACGACTCACTCATAATATCGTGAAAACACTTGAATGGCATTAAATACACCAGTACAGAGATCATTATAGTAGAGTAGACAGACCCCCCCCCCCACATACCGTGTTAGCGGAAACCCTACCGCCAATGCCCAACTACAACAGTAGCCGGTCCGCCTTCAGAGGCTGCTCCGGGGCCGGTGATGAGGTCGGCGGAGGGGGCGGGGCTGGGGGTGGCAGAGCGCAATGGAATTACGCTGCCGCGAGTTCCTGCCGCTAAGCGGATTACCCGGGGGCGAGCGCCGCCCCGCGCCGCGCCGCGTCGCTCACATGCGCCACTGGTTCTCGCGTGCGCGCTCCGCAGCCGCAGCCGCCCCGGGTGAGCGCCCTCACTCGCAGTCGCCGCCATCACGCGTCTCACTCGTCTTACTGTTAGACTGCTTCGAAAACATTCAACATCTATGCCCCACCATTCAACTTCGACACTTCATCCGTCAATCTCTACACCCCACCCAATAATCTCGTCATTCCACTTTTCAACGTCGACCCCTCACTCTTAAACCTTAACTCCCACACATCAATTTTGATACCCCACCATTTAACCTTGCCATCTTATTCCTCGACGTTGGCACTTTTCTCCTCAACCTTGGAACATCACTCCCTCAGTCTCGAACCCCCATTTCTTTAATTTCGACACCTCCTCAACCTCAACACTCCCATCAACCTCAAAACCCACTTCAACATAGTCACACACTTCCATCTCGACACCGCACTACTAAACTTTAACACCCCACAATCTCAACACCCCACCTTTCAATCTCGATACTCCCCAAATTTCGACTTCGAATCGTAACCTTGAGAGAGCAGGCTTTCGAAGCCAGTCAGTACCTACCTGGCTCTCCGAGAGACGTCGCGTCCTACGCATAAATGCCAAGTTTCGGCCGTCTAACTGCGACATTCCCAGGAGTGCAACATTGCCCTCAGGAAGATCACATATTTTGCCCTGAGGAACGTCGCAGCATTGACGGCCGGAACCTTGGCATCTGTGCTTAGGGCGCGGTGTCTCCGAATTACTCATAACCTTATCATCTAAAACTCGTCGCTCTCAATCGCGTCGAACAGAACACCTCATATCTGTCACACTGTCAACTTTATCACCTTCTTCATTATCTGTGTCATCCCCGCACTTTAAGACATTGTCGTCGCATTTGTTAAAATCTTTCTCGCCTTACTTATAAATTCGTCTTTGTAGAGTTAATATTTTTTATCAGCAAATCATTTCATCACTCTCGTCACGATTTCCACTGAAGTCATTAACACCCTGTTTGTCTTTCAGGACACGTTAAGCCAACGACTCATAAACGATTATACTTTTGATTCAGTGTACCGAGGTTGAAATCTAATCGCATTACATGGAATTCATAGTAATTAAAAGTGGCTCTTAGAATGTCTGCAGAACGCTACCACCTCTTCTACTTGAATGTTTACTTTCTAATCCGACTTCATTATCCCACATATTCCCCACGTTAATCACAATTCTTTGTAGTTATATTTACAGTATTGGAATAACTCATGTATGCAATGAACAATAATTTAGATTAAACAGCTAGTTTTACAGGTTCATTTAATCTCTCAGTTCATACGCAAGAATTAATGAAATAATGTAAATCCCGTCATCTCGAAACTGACTTCGAAGTGATCTGGAGGGCGAAAGTTAGGTAATGTAGTTATCTCTAGAGCCACCACTGCCTGTACCTTCACTGAATGTACAACAACGCTTCCCAGTACTCGTCACTGCGTCCGTACATTATGTGGAAACCTAACGAGCTCCGCAGTGGACTAACCCAATCCTCACTTCACAAACCTTGTCTATGCCATCACCACATCCAGACCGGATGTTGTCAATGTTTGTACATCATCCACAACTATCCGGATGTTTTTGCACAATTCGCGCTTGTGAATCTTAGATACTAAAATCGGTGCTTACCTATCCAAACATACATATTTTGATGATTATTCATCTTCGAGAGGTTTTCTGAAAAATGTGAGGATAAAAGTATATCAATGAGTAAGGAATGTTGAAGTGTACGCGTATGGAACTGTAGTGAGGTTAGACAAAATTAAATATATTAACTCTTAAGTACCAATTATTATTGTTTTTATCCCATCATAAGACATTGTCTGTGGTAAGGAATAAAATGTAAATTTCTTGCATAATGAAATACGCCATTGCTATATTATTGAGGATATTTCCCAGAAAGGAGTTACGTCATGAGGGACGTAAATAGAACAGCATCTCTAATGTTTTTGTGCATTTTTACATAAGAAGGAGGCAGTAAGTAATGTGAAATTGCCATATTACCATTCAACTCAAATATACCTTAGGCAAACGAGTTTAATATATAAGAAATAAGCTTTTGTTTATAATCCAAATATCACAATTACACGAATGTACCTACTTTAACAAATTAGTAAGTATAAATTCTGTTGTGGCAGAAGAGATTGTGGTAATCAATAATGATGAAGGATCTACGACATATCAACCACAACGTTTACAAATACTTTGTGGTTGATACCTCTTCGATCCTTAATCATTATCCATTTTTTATTTTTTCTTACTTTAGGAAGCGATAGTGACTTTATTTCAGGTGATTACCTGGAGTTGCGTCGCTCCCGTATTTATTTATAGCAAGCGTATTAAACATCCCCACCCGCAAGCTCGTCCCTTTTCCCCCTCCTGACCTCCCCCCGCTCCCAACATGGGAGACCCCGTTTATACCCGCGACAGGTGCTACCGGACACTGCTAGAGCGATGTTCGTGAATACCATGTTTAAATGACATTTAGGAAATCTTTGGAATAATTAGTACCTGAATTGTTACATTTTCTCCAAAATTCTGCATTTCAAAATGTATCATGAGAAAAATTCTGTATTCGGTTACTCATCCCTTCGTTTTATATGGGTCATTGAAACATATCCTTGCAAAACTTTTAACTCCAGTGGTTCAAACGATAGACATCCGACGTACGCCCGATATACTAATACTTGCATATCATATACATACTTATATACAAACAAGTGTATTAACTTTTATATAATAAATTTATATTGTTTGAATGGGAACTTACAAATTTATTTTGGAGCTATTCCGTCAATAGTTGCAACCAAATCATTGTCCGTCGTTAGTGATCGAGCAGAGTACGAGTGTACTCGCCCATAAAATTTGATAAGTTATCTTCGACAGAATATTAGGCTCAACTAATTTCCTTGACATTAATTTTTCCTATTTGCCATCATTTCCGACCACAAGATTATCAATATTTTCTTGAAAAAATTACATATAATTTGAAATGACTGAATAATTTTAAACTAATAACAAGTGAATCAGAATTTTGTTAGGTGGACCTTTGTATTTGGGCGTCCCAAACTCTAGTTAGAAACATATCTTTCAAATTATGCAACCTTAGTCGTAATTCAAAAAGGAAGACACAGATATAAGAAAACAGATATAAGAACGTAAAGAATTACAAATAGCCATTCAATGTCATTATATTAAAGCCCAAAAAAATGTAGATTTCAACAAGGCGTACTTGAAAAGTTTGCGATAACTTTAGAAACCTATTTATACATATTATAAACTATATAATGCGTAAACTATGAGTAATATTTAAACTCTAATATCTGTATTACTTTTCATGAATAGATAAGAAATTTAATTTTCTCATACTATAATATAAAAATGACATTTAACGTAAGTAAAACGTAAATATTCAAATTCGAATTGAACTACTTCTTTAAATACCAATTAAATATTATATATAATACTAAATATTGTCAAAACGTAGGAAAAATTTGAACGTTTATAAAAATTGTTCCTGGTTATAGATCTGTGGTCATGGATTAAAATTGAATAATGACAGTAATGTTTTTAATAATTAATACCCACTATAAAATCTCTTATTCAAAGAAAAAATGCGATTTAAATAAAAATCCTTCTGGATTTTAAACATGGAATTGTTTATATTCATAATTTTTTTCGCCGTACCGTTTAGCGATTCTCGTGTTACGTGAGCTAAGACCATCGCAGGCCCCGGGGATTTCTCGCTCGCTGGCGAAACACCTAAGTGGAGTCGACTGCGCGGCGAGCAAAGAGATAGCGCGCGCGAAAGACGAAGGGGGCGAGGCGAGAAGCGGCGCGAAAAGAGAAGGAAAAGGAAGTTTTCTGCAATTGCACGCAATCTTATAAAAGTTCCGCGCTATTATCGCTGTAGCTTGTTGCGCCACATGCGCAGTTACGTTATTGTGTGCAGAACCTTTTGTCCTAAACGTATGCTGTAATATTAACGATGGCGTCATTTGCATACAGAGCGAAAATTATTTTCTGCCCTCTACAATACTATTAGAGTCGCTTTTTTTAAACTATATTCCGTAGAACGCATTTTAGTAATGCCAACTGTTTCCGTATTCTTCCTCGCCTGTAAGATATAAATATCATGTACAAGCCAAAAATACTAAAGCGAAACTTGTAATAATGCAACAGGGCCCTACTGGTATCTAGAAAGGAAACTGCACCGACTGAATCTCTGTCTGCCCGTAAAGAAACCTACGTTCACAATACATGGGTTACTATTATCTTAGGAGAAATATACTTCTACCTAAAAAAGTATAGTATGCATCTAGAATAGTTTCGGAAGAAAAATTAAGTATGCTGAAACGATTCTATACATGAACAAAGTACAAAAACGTGAAATTTGAACGTGAAGTAGTATTAGTCATTCTGCTTACTCATTACACGACTAAATTCACACAGCAAAGATGTCAATTATTAAGCGGAGCTGTAGTAATTGTTTTCACCTTAAAAACTTGAGAAGGAAACTTGTAAATAATTTTTTAAAGGACGAAATATATGTTAACTAACATAATATACATTTCATTTCAAGCATATATCTGACACATATCACACAAATTTCCTACCGTCAAATTCTGCATATACTTACAACATTTTAATATTTCAGTCATTTGTGTTTGAGCAGCAACTCACCCAACAAAACTCAATAGAGAAGGCGAAGTTCTTGGGGTTCCATCTCTTTTATTAAATATTTTTATTATCATTCTAACAATCTGGCTGTTAACTGGAATCTTATTTGAAACTAGTATTTCAAAATACGTTGTGGCGTTGTTTGTTGTTTATGGATAACTTCCAATTAAAAGACCAGAGACTAAATTGCATTCACTCAAATTGCAGTTCAATTCCGAATATCGATGTAGTTTATATCATGTGCATTTCTAAATACAGACCTCTCTCTACTTGCTTGCAACTAACACATCGATTCATTATCCCTCGGCGTGAATGTCACGCTTTACGGGATTATCCTTCATGTATCGTCACCAAAATGAACAATGTTGTTGTTTGTTAAAAGAAGAAAAAACACATTGTAATTCACTATAGTTAACAGTAGTTATAACAGTAGGTAAAGTAAATAAATCAACTAGTAAGTAAAGTAAGTAAATAAATAAATTAGAAAAGATAAACCATTTTGATTGCAGATATCTTAGCAATAATAATTTCATTATCAGAAGGTTAATTTTTAGTATTTAAAAATTATGTTTGAAAATCCTTATACTTGTAGTAATCGAGTAACTTGCATCCGTCCGTTTGCCCGTCCGTCAAACAAAACATATATATATATATATATATATATATATATATATATATATATATATATATATATATATATATATAAGAACTAGTGATGCTACAAGAGCACTTACTTTCTCACGTTATTGGAAACAGCTACGTAATCTTCAAATAATGCATTTTCTCCGCTACTCACACACTCAGCTATTACTTGAAAATGTCCAATTCAAACAAAGCGCTTGTCATACAGGTCTGAATTCATTTCCCTAGTCACGAGCAGCAATCATTTCTTACTTTGAAAAATGAGATTACAGGAATATATTTGACTGATACAGTATTCGCAGCCAACGATACAAAAGCGCTGTTGTTTCCAGCGCAGAGTTATTGAAACTATGTGCATTCGCTTGGCAAATAATATCAATTCTTTGCAACAATGCTTATTTCCATCTATATTCAGATTTCAATTTATTTATACGTTAGTTATAGTACATCATACACAGTTGATAAATAACTCTAATTCTAATAAATTAATTAATTTACCAATATTCTATTTGTGATATTAAGTTCAATTATTACCGTCGTTTTATATACTATTGACACTGCCTCAAACGAATCGCAGGAAAATAAAATTTTAAGGTAGTATGTTCGTTAGATCAAACTCGGTGAAGCATCCCCAAAAAATACTTTAAATGAAAGTAAAATCTCTGTTCTTCAAGACGGTAAGAAAAAATTTGGCCCTTACAGCGCCCATTTTTGAATAAAAGAAGTTTAAATTAGTATAGACTCTTATGGAAAAAACTTTCGGAGGCATAGTTCTCTGTATGTTATTGAAGAAGTTATAGAGTTAAAGTACCTTTTTCTTTTATTCAATACGTAGTAAATATTTTTAGGGGTATGGTATATAACATACCTAACCGGGCATTGTGAGGAGTAACTTTTAAAAAATTGCTGCAAAATTCATAGCAAACGGAAGTACTGGCTCTCGATCTAGAAGTTACGCTGTAAAAATCATGTTATTGTCAGCACTGGTTCTCCGATGGCACGAAAAAAAATCGCGTAAAAAATATGGATTATCAAATATGTTTTGAATCATATCTGAAAGGTTTCTTTATAATATACAGTAGCGCGACTAAATAAAACAGCTATATCTTATCACCGCCACCATTTCCACGTTCAACAACAATAAGTTTCTCAAATATCGATGCGACATTCTTGCGGAAATTTAAATTAATCTTCAGGGATTGCTTGAAAAAACATCAATACATTGAGAAAACACATTGAGTAAAAAGTAAACGAACGAGAAAATAAAATAGAATTAATATTAGCATTTTCAATAGTAAATAATAATTAAAATTAAATCATTTATTTTCCATATTATCATTCATTCAATTTTTCGTCACCCGTAATTGGTGTGAGACATGTATATACTTCTTTAATTTAAAGCAGAAATTACGCAAAAATACTCGTTTTTTCAAAAAATTGAACATGACATTTTCCAAAAAGCAAATTTTGCACAACAGACTTTGTCTGAGGCAAGATTCAATTTAGTAGTTTTAATTTTTTTGTTGTTGCAATTTCTGAAAAATCAGACATTTTAACAAAAATGAGACCTGTGCCATTCTCCTAAAAATCTTTTGCACTATTCAACAAAAAAATTAATTAAAAAATTTGGAACCTTTCTTTATTTTGAAAATGTCCGAGGGGCTTCGCGAAAGTACTTCCAAAATTGAAATATTGGTTTCAAATTCCAGGAGCCGCGACCTCAACCAAAAGATTGGAGAATATTACTTTTGGAGGAATTCGGCGATTTTTCGGTATGAAGGACGTAGAAAACATTATTCTGACTATACCACGTGTTAGAGGATTTGTTCTTATTTACCAACTGGATAAATCCATTTTTCGTTACCAGGGCTCGGCAATAGGAGTTTTTTTGTTAACAATTAACCTTTCCCGGCACACAATTACAATATTTTCTCTTCATACTTTAGTAAGAGCGAAAATTTAAAAATCTTTTGGGATAATTCTCAGCGGGTTTCTTCTAAAAAAACATGTGTTTTAATGCACCTACAAGTACATTGATAGCTGTGAATTGGTATACTCTTTCCAACATTAACGTGAACTGTTAGAACCTGATTCACCAAACTGGCAATAATTAATGTTGATTTTGTAAAGCAAAAGAAAATTAAACAAGTATTCTAATCTATAGATTTTCATGTAGCTTTCTGAGCCCAGAAATCCATGAGCCAGACAACTGCAAAATGTTATGTTTAAAATGAACTTGAGAGTATAAATTACACTTTTAATCATGAAAATACTCAGCGAAATCGCTTTCTTCTGGTATCCGGTATTATATTAAAACTATTATGGATAATTATAATTTTCGCATCAGAACTTGTTTATTGGATTAAAGGATAATTCTAGAAACAAACACATTAGAGTAAATATATGGAATACTCCTTTAATTTATTCTGCTATTTTATAACGTCAAAACAGTGCATCTTGAATCGAAAACAAATGCTTAATTGAATGACATTTGAATAGGTTTCTAAATAAAGATGCATTCCACCGTCAAATATTCGTATATTAGTTCAATTTAATGCGTAATGAAAACTGTGATCCCACGAGTAACCAACGGACAATATTGCGTGCCGTCAGCTTGATGAATACATACTCTTGACCTAATACATAGTGCAGACCCAACGAATGAGAGATTCATTCGCAAACTAGTACATTCACTTAAAATTTGATGTGAGTGCTGAGTAGATTGCGTTTTCAGAGACCTATGAACAATCGTTGGCCTCCAACTAACTTTCTGGTAGCCAGTTCGTTGCCAAGGCGCCAGAGGTGCTGCTACCGCCGAGGCAGAGGAGGGGGCGGGGTGGGGTGGGGTGGGGTGTGGAAGAGGGCGGGTGGCACGTGGACGGGAACGGCAGTCGCCCGAAACAAATTCCTCATCGACCGCTGCGCGGTGGAAGAATGCAATAGGACGCTGGAGCCCTCGCCGCCCTCGTCCTCGCTCACCCCGCCACCTTTGTCGCACTCACCGCCACCGCTCGTCTTTTCGGACCCCGCTCAACACTGTGGGCCGAAATGGAGCTAGAAGCACACGTGTGTTCTGGAGTGTAGCTTTGTGCCTCTTCAAATGCTATCATCCTAAAATAACATGATTTTTTATGCATTATCTAATATATTCAACTTAATCTAATAAGACTTTTATATTCTCATTGAAATGTCAAAGGCAAATACTTTATCGTTTACTAGTTAATTGCTGTTTGTTTACGGGCCTGAATTAAAACCTAAGATGAGAATCACTGAAGTATGGAGTTATAATTCAGCTGTACGTAGTGCTTAGAAACCAAAGAGAGAGAGGAGAGGGAGACAGAGAGAGAGAGAGGGAGAGAGAGGGAGAGAGAGAGAGGGGGAGAGAGAGAGAGAGAGAGAGAGAGAGAGAGAGAGAGAGAGAGAGAGAGAGAGAGAGAGAGAGAGAGAGATAACCTGAATGACTGTTGGCAGCTGATTTCAGAGTGGGGCCTGCTCAAATTCTCATATTTATATTTCTTAATTTGTTTCTTATCACTTACCATTCACATGCAAATTCCAACGCAGATCTCGCCAGCTTTTTGCCAAGCATCTGTTCCATGAATTCATTATGTTCATATCCGCGAATCACTTCAGAGATGTTGCAACAACTACTACTACCAATAGACTAATTCCTGGCATCTACAAACTATTCCACGTGCGCATTCGAATCTCGCCCAAACAAACTGTAAGACTTCAGAAATTAAACTGAAGCACAATTATTCCAATCCGCAAAAATCCGACGTAATCTCTATATTGTACAAAGCAGAGGAACCCAAGTCTACGTGCAGACCAGACGCGTTCACTAATGTGCTTTGAATGCCTCAGAAATCCAAAATGTTCCCGTATCCTGAATTAGACGTGCATCAACACCGGCTCACGCAACACTTAGTGCAATCTCGCAATGGTTTGCCAACTACTGCACCTACTCCCCAAATCACCGATAATCACTTTCAGTGACACAAACTATGCGCGCTATCAAACGTTGGTACTGGCTACGAGACGACAAAACATGCACGAATAAGCGACGCGCTTTTCAACCTTCAAAATGATTAGTCATCTTCGACGAACCAATCATCCACAATCTGTGCCACCTTCAACTGTTAGCCGCGTCTGCATCCTGCAGGGCGTTGCGCATTCACACAGGCAGCGCCTGCACATTTTCTGCTAATGCTACACCGCTCCGACCATTCCAACCATTACCCTCAAAAAGATCGCTGCTCTGCTTTCGGGGGGTTCAATTCTTAATCGCAAACGCACAGAGTAAATGCAGTCGCACACATCAGCGTGCGCGTATTCCCCCCTGAAAATAGAACCAATGATCAGAACTGTAACGTAACTATTAATCAATATATTCTTCGTTATTCACCGCTCAAATTCAATCACAATCATCAGGTACGTTTGTGTAACAATTCAACGTAATTTCATAACCCATAAATTGCCGAGATCTTTCAAAATGCCAAATTTAACGGGTTTTCTAATCAATCAATGCTTCACCAATCAAGCTCAATCTCATAAATTGGAGACGTTTGAAAAACAGTTCATCATGAAGTCTAATGCAATATACTGACGAGTCTTTTTAAACGACAAATTTATTATGTTTGTTTACATCAACTTTAACGTTTCATATTCTAAATAAATGTTCTAGTTAAAAATACATAACCTTATGATTGCTTATACACAATTTTCGAGTAGAAAATCCTTGGCTCAAATGTGCCTTGCTAACTTTTAAATACATTTGGTTATAAAGGGAGGCGCAGTACACACCAGACGACCTTCGACCTTTTAATTATTTTGTGTCAATGCACTACTCCCCGTTCTGACACCGCTCCCTTTTTTAACTAGTGCGCTGAGCTCAGTATGTTGCTAACAGAGTAGAAATGTGGCATAGTTCCGCGAGAGCAATAATTAGACTTGTATATACGGTAATAACTCGCTTCTATAATTGCCATAGGGGTAGGACGACGAGGGAAAGCGAGTGACTCGGTTCGACCTCACTCGCAGTGCCTGTCGGCCCGATTGCTGGGAACATTACTCTGCCTCGTTGTCCAGGCGTGTTGGCTAATTGATTGTTTATTTTGTTTCTGAAGAAAACACGTTATGAACCCGTAAGTGTAGTCCGTGCAGTATCCCTGGGGGTGGCGATGTTCCTCTCCCGCTGAAACATAATATACGGCGTCGACCTACCCAGTGGCTTGCGAGATTCTCCCTCCAATTATCTTACCCATCCGGGCACAGTCCCAGCCGAAACAAGCTCTATGCTTCCGTCTGGTGTGTGTGTGTGTGTGTGTGTGTGTTTGCATTTGTGTGATAGAGAAGTGCATAAGTGTAGGTGAATGTTTGTGTACGTGGTCACGCGCGCGCGTGTGTGTGTAAGGGGAGAGGATAGAAGAAGGTTGAAGGAAACATTGCGCATGGTCTGTCACACGTTTCTTAAGGTTCTACTCCAGCATGCGCCAGACGTTTTGGCATATCTTGTAAGTGCAAGTATCAAGACACAAAACGACGAAGTATGTTTCTTAATAAACGATATTCAACTTCATTACAGTGTTGTTTTCTTCAATTTAAATACTTTGTATACTTGAATGCAAGAATAATATTGTTCCCTCTAAAAATATTTACATTCTAATTTGCAAGAAATTACAATGTCTGTGGTTATGTGGAGTAGATTAGGCACAGCAAGATGATCTATTTCTGTTTACTCTACTACCATCTATGTGAGGGTCGACCAGACCACTGCTCCGAAGAGCTCATTATCTCCAGAGTGGTCAACCCGAGAAAAAAAGCTGATGATATCATTTGAGACGCCAAGCCCTTGCACTACTCAGTGGTTTGTGCCTTAATACTTTGTTGTCAATAATTCATAGTTGATAATAATGTATATGTTGTACATAATTCAATAATTTGTCTCGGACAAGTAGATAAGAACGGAATCATATTTGCAGAATGCTTTAAGCTGGACCGATAACTGCGGTGTCCTAACACAAAGAAAGATGTTCGTCAATAACAGCGTAAAACCGAAGCAAAAACTATTACCATTAAAATATATTTATCCTTTAATGAAAAGCAAATTAAAAGAAATATTTAAAAAGGAATATTGGCATATAATTTTCTGAAGAGCATAAAAATATTTTTTTGAGATCTATGATAATAGTCAGGATCTTTTTATCATGTTAATTTAAATTAAATCTACATTTGCAAAAACACTTTAAGTTCTCAACTGATGTTGAGCTTCTAAGCCGTGTTTTGTATAGTTTAAGAAAAGAAAATAATTCCTTGCAATTGTTCGTGGAACCAAACTTATTGTCAATGAGATCGGCATTTCTAACTTTGGAAAACGTTTTTCAGGAAAGATTAAAGTTCACCACATGTGTTGCATACAATCTTGGGTAAATTAAATATCTTAAGTTGAAAATAAAATATACTGCAAAAGTACTTCCTCGTACTCAATGTCTGGAGCACTAAAACGTCATAGCAATAAAAACATTTTTGGAAATATGCAAGCTGAATGGCTTTCAAAAAGAGACATCCTGATCTGAAATGGTCTCATCTCGAAAGAAGATGAGCACAAAACTAGTGTGTACGTTGTTGTGTTGAGTTTATGTATTGTAAATGACAAGCAGTATCTGTTGGGAGTCGATGTTCTGTGGTGTGAACCATTCGCTTTGTTCGTCATTTCTCCTCGAACAGAACACTCATTTTTTCATTCGAATTACAACACCAGGCGAATGCCGGAGCAGTACCCTACCAAACGGGCCACGGACCGCGCGCGATCTGTCCTTTCTCTTCCTTGTCCTATCCTCTCCCCTTACACACACACACACACTTACACTAACATGCACTACACTACCACATATACCGGGAGACCGGTCGGGAGCTTAGAGCTTGTCCCGACTGGAGCGGTGGGAGAGTCCTGGTTAGGGGGAAACCCCACTAGCCGACGGTAGGTCGGCGCCGGATCTCACCATCCAGCGGGGGAAGATCACCGCCATCTCCCGAAAGACAAATATGCACTACACTAACGGGACTAATGACCGAAGCAGTTGACGCGCCCGGAAACACGAAAAATCAATCAATCAATCATTCATTCGAATTACCTTCCGAACTGGATGGTCGCGGTCTAGTGGAAATAATATTTCCAGACATCGTCTGCAACTGCGACAGACATCATCAATGGAAAAATGGTCGTGGACGAAGTATCCTTCCAGACAGCTCGCAGGTGATTGACGATGGCGCCCGCTCAGTGGGGCCTTTTACAGCGCTGCGTCATTTGAATTGTGAATCCGGCCGTAAAAGCCCATATTGCTTTACTGTGACTTATAGCTATTACAGGTCGCTGTGGCGCTCACTCCAATCGCGTACGCCAGAAATCTCCCGATGAATCTCGCTGGATGAGCCTCGCCTACTTAAAAAAGTTTTATACCAATAATCGCACCTCGGCAAACATTCACTGGTATTGCCACTTCTAAAAGCCCAAAGTAACGATATTTGAAGTATATCTAATAGTATGTTTAGGCTATTAAAATTAAATTTTCAGATATCAATAGATAGAAGGTTCTTATCATATCACTTTGATGGATGACTTATCAAAGTGCATTTATATTAAGTTTAATTTTTCTGGTAAACGCAGCCCGCACTGCACCTGGGTATTGAGGGAAGTATGGGCTGGTAGGGTGAGCTCGGAGAGAGCGGGCCGTAGAGAGGCCGGGCGAGATGGGAACAGAGCATTGCGAGGTGGGAATGTAAACAAAATTACTTCCATTTTACAATATAAATCGAATAAATTCTTCTTCCTAGTTAGGAGATTATTGCGATAACTGAAATTGGGTATTTCTAATGGCTGTCCGTAGTCACTTGAAAATAATCCTTGACAATGTAATCTGTTCCATTCATATCAATGTTACCAGGTTGGGTGGCTAAGAGTATCAAATGATGTCAATGCAGTGCCTCGGAACGGGAAGTCCTAGGGTTCGAGTCCCGACAGGGGCAGGGTTTTCGACACTAGCTAGATCGAATTCAGTCGCTGCGCTGCCCGGAGAAGAATTCTAGCGGCCGGCTGCTCTGATCGATACTTTTTCGTGGTTTCTACGATCATTAACAGGCGGATGCCGGAGCACTACTGTATTAAACGGGCAACGGACCGCGCGCAATCTTTCCTTTCACTACCTTTCCATTATCACTTATATACACTTATACTTGCAGTACCCTACCACCGGGAGGCCAGTCAGGAGTTTAGAGCTTCTCCCGGCTGGGAAGGTGCCCCGCTGGTGGGCGATACCTGGTCAGAGAAAATCTCACAAGGTAACGTAAAGGTCGGCGTCGATTTTCACCATCAAGCGGTGGAAGGTCACCGCCAACTCCTGAGACAAAATGCACTACACATACGGGACAGAACCATAGCGGATTACGCGCTTGGAAGCACTAATCAATATTGGTGTCAGGTTGCGCTTCTATCACACAACACACTCTCTTCCCAGTGAAGCATACTATTCTCAATTTAATATTTTTATATTCATTACAATAAACTCTTTATTTAATATTTTTTTATTTATAACAACAAATGTTTCTATACATTAATATAAAATATTTTCGGTTATTTAGAAACATTATCACGTTAGAAGTTCGACAATATGCTAAGACAAACTCGAAATTTAAGACTATGAATAAATCACTTATTCACAATTTTAGAATTTGTTTACTTGCTGAGTTATTCAAAGATAAATATCCGACAAGTCCAGAACAAATATCCCTTATTTCAATGTTAAATAAATCAAAAGCAATATTTTAAAATAATTTCATTTATTACGTTTCCTTGCAGAATAACATTTTTTAACAGATTAACGATATTCATTCATTATATTTCATTTAATCATTTTCAAAGCCTTTTTTACCCTAAACAGCCATCCAAATTGAGTTAATATAATCCTTCAATTTATGTAAGAATAAATTCCTGGAAATAGACACGATATTATTATTATTATTATTATTATTATTATTATTATTATTATTATTATTATTATTATTATTATTATTATTATTATTATTAATATTATTACTTATTTTATTCAAATAACCCGTGAAAATTTTAATTGTAAAACTATATGAGAAGGGTGATATTCCTCTGAACATAAGTAAGAAAGCAGGCTCAAAACTTACCGTTTTTGTAGTCAGGTGATCACAAGGATAGGATTGTGTTTAGAAGAAATACGCAATAGTGAAAAAAACAATAATTTTGTGAGAGAATATTTTAATTTATGACTCACGTACTAAGAGATGTTTTGTAGAATGTATTTTTCTGAAATTTAAAGTTACATTTCGCAATTTGCTAACTTGAGACTTAATTATCGCGATATGATGTATACCCGTGACATTGCCCCGTTATTTGTAAATAGTTATTTCTGAAATATTTATAGTTAATTTAAATTAATTTAGCTCATTCATTTAAGATTTTAAGAGTTCACATCCGTATATTATTTTCATTTAAATATAAGGAGTCATAATTTAAAAAGTTATATGTATGTAGGACAGGCTATGTAATTTATTTAAGACGTGGCTTCAAGAGAAGAAGATTCCAGGGGAAATTTCAAACATTCTTCCGTACCAGGTCTTCGGATCATCTAAGCATTACAAAAATCAAGACTTTTAGTATAAGGTTTGTGAATGAGACCGATTTTTGACCAAAGAAAATTCTTAAATTTTTAACAAAAACATTCAAAAAACATAACTGATTTTACAAGTTTTGTTGAATAATTGCATCTATAATAACTCAAGAGCTCTTTTAAAAGAGAAAACTGAAAATAAAATATAAGCGAAATTAGTAATTTATGCAAAATTGTTATGTTGAACATTCTGAAAATACTGATTGATGTTTTCGGACATTACATTGCAACAATCACATAAAACAAAATAATAATTCTTTCTATTGGATGAAAGTGAAAAACTGATAACTGTATGAATATTTCAATAAATTTTTTATTTTATCAATGAATGGCTGACATAAAATATTCCAATCCCGCAACCCAAACTCCAGTTAGCAGAATAAATAAAATGTCCGTACGGGACAATACATCGACCTGCGTGAACGAACGTAAATACAAATTTAGTCGCACTCTTCTAGTTATATTGAGAAAACAAATAAATAAAAATCATGAAAATAACATTGATTCGTACATTCATTCTAATAAATAATAGCAAAAGATTGAAACAACATTTAA
The DNA here is from genome assembly GCA_011170035.1 of Teleogryllus occipitalis. NCBI lineage: Eukaryota > Metazoa > Arthropoda > Insecta > Orthoptera > Gryllidae > Teleogryllus > Teleogryllus occipitalis. The sequence goes on from BLKR01001768.1 coordinate 133,037, forward strand.
TCAAAGTTACGGAAAAGAGTGGACACCATCCATAAAACATTAGCACGACTACAAGTGAGTGTAAACAACGTACAACATCTGATAAAGGGATCGAATGTAAATTACTTCAATAAACGCTTCCACTTGTATCCAAAACGGTTCAGTGGTTATAATGAAATTTTTTCAATAACTGATCGTAAACCCATGTAAACTTTGATTGAACTTATTTTTAAAGTTAGTTACAACTATTTCCACATGCATTTTTTCCTCTGTGGTTACCTTTTTTCCCCATTTTGGACATGTGTGTGTACTCCTTTTTCGTTTGTTTTCTGTTTCCTACACGTCAGATGACAAACACTCCTTCCGTATCATTACACTATCTTACAATCTTCAATTCTTCTCGCTCCATTGCATTATGTAATGTGTTAGATCTTCCACCTCACACGCCCGTACGACCTTTGTTTCTTACATCGCAATCTCGATGGGAGATTCACACCAACCAACAGCTGGAGTATCCAACCAATCACGAGACAGTAAGAGTGAACGTGATCTTCACAATGACTTTTATTGTTTGTTCATGAACGCTCCATCAATTACAACAGACTATCGATTTCCGAGGCTAAGCAGAAGAGCTAACTTGTTAGAGTTTTCGCTTTCACAATGAATGCAAGTTGAATTCAATTATCTCCACCTCCACTAATTCATTGCCCCACCCACCCTGACATATGGTCCCATTCTCAAATTTCTCAGCTCTGTTTCCCCACCTCCGCCAATTCACCTCTGGCAGGGCACCCCATGTGCCCCTCGATGTCCTCGCGTTCGCCACTTTCACAGCTTCGCCTACTTTGTCGACCTGGAGCATTTCACCTCCACAGTCGATATCCACCAACTTCACGCCACAGCCGCCCTCCACACAGCTTCTCGCCTGCCCGAGGGGCGGCCAGACGACCTGGGGGCTCGCCAGCAATGCCTCTCTCTCCCTCCCCCCCCCACTCTTCTCTCGCCGGACATGTCCGGGCGCCGCGCCGCCTGAATATTAATAAAAGTTTGGGCAGCGAAGGTGCGCGGTCCCCGGGACTCGTTGGCTCTGTGCCGAGTCGTGGGGTCTTGGAAAAGCATAGCAGCAGCCAGGGCACTGACCGACTAGTCAGCAGACCTTCGGGACAGTCCTTGGGCAAGTTTCAGAGGACAACAGAGCCGCGTGGAAGTAAATAGAATAGAAGAAAGGTCTGTGGTTGTAGTGGTTTCCCAATTATCACAGCGTCCTGGAAACAAACGCAATGCCATTTACAGTGGTGGTGCGAATTTTGACGATGTTGATTGTTACAGCTCTTAGACTATCGATATTAGAAAAGGCATGTGGATATTGGCGTCACATTGTAGAGGAGGCGTTAACAATGATGCTAATGGTGACGGCGATGGCTGCAAGGGAGTGGTAGCGACAGCTGTTGACTTCGAGGTGGCAGGAGCGAACTTGAAAGGGATAGAATGGGTGTGAGGAGCACGGTAAGTGGAGTCATGAGGGAGGAAGAGTTGCAACCGAGCGGGACGGAGCGAGATGGCGCGGAACGGGACCGTCCGAGACGGCGGGGGACGGACACGGGGAGGGCCGCAGGGTTCTGTGCGTGGGCGGGAACGGCCGCCGGAAAGGGGTGTCACGGGCCAGAGCCCCCCGGCGCGGCGCGGCGCGGGCGTCGGCAGCGCCAGACTCCGACGAGTTCGATAATTGCTCGCCGAGGCGCCGGACACGTCCGCTCCTGGGCCGCGCACTCCGGCCCCGGCCTAGTCGCCCGCGCCGCCCCGGGACGCCGCGCCCGCCGCCGCCATCCAATTGAGGCGTTCGTTATGCCCCGGGACAGAGGTCTCGGGTGGCTCTCCCGAGGAGGAGGGGCTGGACTCACCACAGGGCTCAAGCCCAGCGATGAACAAGGGAAGGGGAGGCGTCCAACAAGGGAAATTTAGAACAATTGCTTCAAAGTGGAAACAGTTGGACGATATCTTCCAATGTCATGATGAGTGAATATTATTTTTCGCTATGTTATACTTCCTATCAGTTTAAAAATTAAAGAAATGTGTGGAGTATTTTCAGTAGTTACGGATGATGAGGAAATGTTAATATTACGTAATCGCTGCACTTTGAAACGAATGAAGGGGTAATCAATGAAACGAAGGAAATTTAAATGCGATATCACGAAGTTTGAAATTATTAGGTGATTGTAGCATCTTGAACGTTTCACGACAAACTGAAAACTTAAAAGAATCATATTGATTTAGATAAAGGATCAATTAAGCAAGACCAATGAAATTTGAAAAAGGTATAATTAATAAAGAAAATCGAGCACTAAAGTTGTTAACTAGAATTTTTGCAAGCAGAAGCATACTCATTTAAAGTAGTCCAATTACACCTTGCTCACCAAAGACATTGAAATTTTTGTATTAAGAAAAACTGTACCTTGACAAACTCGGAGGGGATCACAAAACCAGACAACATTAACTTTAAGATTCCATGACGCGCGCTTTTTTTGTCATTTGCTAAACAACAAATACAGTAAAAAACCACCAAGTCCAAAGAGATGGAAGCGAAACAAACGAGAGAAAAGGCCTGTAAGCGCGAAGAAAGCGAGGGCACAGCCCGGGTGTGGCGCGCTCTGGACGGCGAGGGTCGCGCCGCCCGGGGCAGCCTGCCTCATTAGGGCGAGAGAGGTCCCCCGCGCGGAGCCTTCGGCGACGGCGCGCGGAGGAAACGCTCCGAAAAATCCGCCCAGCTGCCCGTGTCACCTCGGCGCGCTCGCTTTCTCTCTTTCCTGGAAGCTTCTCCTCCCTCGTCGCTGCATCATTTCCGCTGGCCTTTCGACTCCGAGCCTTCTACACGACGCGTTCTGACGTAATATTTCCTCACGTACGGGAATCGCTCTAAGAGTTCAAAAGGAATAGCTTCAAAATGTCCAGCTGTTCGTGTCACCTTGTTTTGCTCTTTCTTTTCCTTATTGTTCTCTTTCCTCATCACCTTTTTCGGCTCTTTGGTTTCCATAGTTTTGTAACCGTCTTTAGTGCCACGCATACATCTTGTTGTCCATCATTTCTATTTAGAAGAATCACCTCGAAATGACCAGTTGCTTGTGTTGCCTCGATTTCCTCCCGTTTGCATTTTTATAATGTTTTTATATACTTCTTTTTCCATTATCCCTACACCGTTTACACGCATATATTACTCCGATTTATCAGAGCCTCCAACTCAATTTAATTCATCCCCATATCATTTCTTTCATTCTTTCCTAAACTATCCATTCAGTAACATCAGAGATAATTATTTGACTCTCCTTGTAAGTTCAATCTACACTTCACATCAAGGAATCGATGGCTTAAAACCACTAGAGTTATAAGCAGTTTCCTCCCCTTTTCTACTTCGATAGTAGTTGATTAAAAATTTGAACTACTTTTTTTGTAAGGAGGAGCAGCCGACCTACGTTTTTTCGCACAGGTGCCAAATACCCGAAACGCCACAAGAAAGTTGTTTCGCAAAATTAAGTTTCATTCTCTTATAAATATATAATGCTGTTATACAAAAAACATAATTTATAATTTTGCTTTATTGCATTTGTGCAAATCTAAAAACTCGCTTCTAACGTCGCTCGTTTTCAAAACATGTACACGTGCAATAAAGCTTACCATTACAAACTAATTGCATATACTACTATTAAAATGTGTTGATTGGTATTTCCAATCTCATCAACTGCTATGTTCACTAGTACTGTTAACGTAGTGGATATTTAATCCTGTGAGTGGGCCCTTTCCCGCTGGATGATGAGATCCGGTGCCGACCTACATGCCAGCTACCGTGAAATTCCCCCTCCAGGTGTCTCCCTCAACGGGGCACCGTCCTAGCCGGGACAAACCTTAATATCCCGACAGGTCTTCCAGCAATGTCGTAATGTAGTGTATTTTAGTGTACGTATGGTAAGCGGAGATTAAAGAATGAGGAAGGGGAAGGAAAATGACTCGCGGGGCGTAGCTAGTTTGTTAAGGTACTGCTCCGCATTCGACTCACTTTTATCGTAGAAACCACGTAAAATTAAAGATTCAGCACCCAAACGCTAGCACTCTCCTCCAGACAGCGGATAAATTCAATCTAGGTAACTAGCAAGTGACGAAAACCTGGCACCGTCGGAACTCGAAACCCAGACCCTACTGGTCGGCGTCGCTGCAGGAACAGCGGTAATGCTTCGGAGATAAACTCCACCAATTTAAAGTGTGTTATTAAATTGTATTAGCATAATTGAATCTGACAAATTTTGCTTAATATGAGAATCACATTTGCATTACAATCTAATGCTAAAGTGTGTATGCTCTTGCAATTTTAATTGAGTTTTTTACTAAACATATTTATAATTTTGTAACATAGCTCTGATTATAACTTTACCCTCAATAGCCAAATATTTTGATTGTCCTATTCGATAAATTGTAGTTTGAAAATTGAATTGAATGCATTAATAACCTTTTCCAGCATGTTACTCCATGTAATACATCTCTATATTCCCGGCGCACATAGCCCTCGTAATTCGGCCTTTCCCAGTTTTTCAATTCCGCAAGTTCTCCTCATTTTATTCCCATTCCGTGAAGCTCCCGCAAAAAGTCTTCTACACCATTGCACGATCCATTCTACGTTCTAGGATACGCTCCGCTCCACATTGGTTAATCTACATGTCCAGGCCGTACTGCCCCGCTCACGTCGTACTTCCTTCCTTAAGCTTCTTTCACATCCGTCCCTGGCATCCGACTGCATTTACAGTTCGTTTTGCTCCGGTCGCCCTCACTGCCCATTCTTATCGCTCGCCCTTCCCGTCATTGCCCGCCTACACACTCTCTCTCTCTCTCTCTCTCTCTCTCTCTCTCTCTGCTCCCCTCCATTGCCCGCCTCCGCTACGCGTCTCCGATACCCGCCTCCGATACCCGCCTCCGATACCCGCCTCCGATACCCGCCTCCGATACCCGCCTCCGATACCCGCCTCCGATACCCGCCTCCGATACCCTCCTCCGATACCCGCCTCCGATACCCGCCTCCGATACCCGCCTCCGATACCCGCCTCCGATACCCGCCTCCGATACCCGCCTCCGATACCCGCCTCCGATACCCGCCTCCGCTACCCGCCTCCGATACCCGCCTCCGATACCCGCCTCCGATACCCGCCTCCGATACCCGCCTCCGCTACCCGCCTCCGCTGCCCGCTCTGACCGTCTGCCACCACCACCTCCGTAAGTCCGTCCTCCGTCGTCACTTCTCAACGCGGCAGCTTGGGCACAGCCGGGCTCCCTGGGAAATTGGACAAGTGGCGATGTAAACGCTTCAGCCTGCTCCCGCACTAACGAACTCGGCAGCCCTCTTTCCCGGCGGACGCGCCATCTCCGTGCAAACACGAACAACAGGGGAATATAAACTCCTCCGTATTTTTCTACGGCCTTGTCACTGAGGGCGGATAAAAACTTTCTCGATTCTGGAAAATCGTGTGGATACAACTGCTATTAAAATAAAGAGAACAGCATTGGAGTTTTTAAAATCCCCGAAGAACTGTGAACTCTCTTGATAGAAGTTGAAAAGTAATGAAAGCAATTCGTATTGAATAAAGTTAATTCGTATTGCGCTTTCGCGGAAAAACTTATACAATTTTCATGAAAAATTATTTACTTATTAAGTTATGATTGATCTTTATTTAAGTTAATTGACTCACAATCTTTATTAACCCCAATTTTACAACCTATCATAAACTATTATATTTACGTAATAAACGCAATTCATTGTAAATCAGGAATTCACTCATTATACTACCGACGTTAAAATGAAGGAAACTAATTAAACATTTTATAATTTATTTAAACCATATTTTTCTTCTATGAGAAATTATTTTCCATATTTGTCAGATCAATTTGCAAACAAAATGCCGGTAAAATAACTGTCTCGATTCAACTAGTAAATGAGGTGGAAAATTATGTAAAATGTATAGTTTTAAGTATTGAATAAAATAACACGAATTTTTTACATTAACAATGTAGCGCAAAACCACATACTGAGCGTAATACATTAAAATTTAAAATATCGACACCCTCTCAAAATAAGAAATCATTAATTCTTTCATTTTTAAAACTGAGTTACCTAGTACTGTTTACTCACTAAATTATTGATTAAAATATTACCATTTAAAATACAACATTTTATTGCTAATATTAAAATAACTATATCGACATAATATTCACTTAATTTCCCAATGTTTCTCAGGAAAACAACGAACAGTTCCTTTTCGGTACGAAACCAGAAACAAACAAAAAGGGATTCTGCACCCAGACCAAAACCTTTCACCGTTAAGCTTTACGCCTTCGTTCCTTTACCTGCACTCACCTTTCGCTGACCATTCCTTCCCCCCTTCCATATCGGGGCTTACACGTGTGCGCGTGGCCGGCCACCGGCTCCCAACGCAACGCGGCGATCACCTGATTCGGGGCGCACGAGCGTGTTTGCCTGACGAGAGCTGAGCCGGCGGGCGCGTGCTCCGACATTGCGGTGGGGGCTCGGCACGCCACCATCTTGTTAAGCCTTTGCCCACCTACCGATGCTCGGGGCCGCGTTCAAGTGAACACTCGAAATTTCTGAAAACTCTAAAATTCTGCTACATATTCTTTGAAATGGAATGTAGAACAACTTTTCTACAACGTACGTTACGCCTTTTGTTTTGAATCTACACTGAAGTATGTGACTACTGCATTAACTTTCGATTTAGAGAACACAGATATTCACACGTATGTGAAAGTTTGTGAAGGAAATTTTAACAAATAAAATACACTCTTTAATTCGAGCTCCATTATGAACTTTAACTTTTAATTCAATTTTTCAATTAAAAAACATTCATAATCCAAAACATATCTAAAACAGCAGCTTACCCGACTTATTCTATTTGTACTCGTCACATGTTAACAAACAACAGTGAGAAAACTGGCCTAATGTACTGTCATCCAAGATGCAACAATTTATTACTGTTAACCCCAGTAATAATGATACACTGGTGTCATTGCTTATTTTAAAATATAGTTCATTTGCCAACAGTCTTTTTCGATGATGCATAGAAATAACTGGAATTAAGAATCCTATACGATTCGTAAGTATATTTATCATATCCATGCAGAAGGATTGCCATTAGCTGTACTACGTTTGCACTGAAAATCATGAGAAGAGGATTTCTTATTAAAGAATAGGCTTACAAGAAATCAAGGAGGATTGTTTGAAACTTTTTTTGAGTAGGAACAAATAAAATTTATCATTTATCATTTTTTTAGATGAAAGAATACAGTTATAGTGACAGAAGGCTCGGATTCCAATAATGGCGTACAACTGTTAAATTAAGAGAAAAAGAAGGATAAAGAGAAAGATGTTGAGGAAGATTGGGGTTAGAAGATTTTTAGGAAGAAAACATTCAAAGGTCCATGAAGAATGATGAAGTCAGAATTCATTCGAAGAAATGTATTTGGGAAAAATAATTTGAGATTAAAGACTTTATATCAGCCGACTGGGGACAAACTACAGTAGTTAAGAGAGTCTAAAAGAAGAAGAAGGAGAAGAAGAAGTAATATATCTAAATAATTCCGGTATTCGAAAAAGTGTTGCAAACGTCGAATTAAATATTTTACCACACTCCGTTTAAGTACAAAACTTAGGAAGAAATATTTTCTAAGAAGTACTCAGCAATTATAATAATTTAAATACAAAATAAAAACAGTCGTTTGTATTCGAATCGGTTTCTTCTTGACCTGACACTGCTTTATATTGTTCTCAGAAAGCAATTCTCTGCAACCGAACTGAAGAAAATTCGTTTCTTCTTCTAAGCATTTTTAGGCACTAGGGGAGAGACCTAGTGAACAAGCAAAGCTACTAAAACCGAAAAAGAAGAAATATTTGCATCCTCATAACTTCAAAATGCAAGTATTTCACAGAAAAGGGGATGTATATTTTACGATCCTCTTTTCTTTTGAGATGTCTTCATCACACTTGTGGACGGTAAAAAGAATGACAGCGTTCTCCTAAACTTGTTGAACAAAACATGTGCACTTTGCATAAAAGAGAATCACTTTTGACAGCCCGTAACCAAGTAATATGTCCTCCAAAAATTGTACGAAATTCTTGAGTCAATATAAAGCATATATCTCTTTCGAATTGGCAAATATTTATCTCGGAAAAGGACAATGATAAAAAACCATTTACAAAAATAACATTGTAAACATTGTGTTATTGTGTCATACATTATTTAAACACGTGTTAAATTTTTGTAAAATTTAAATATGAAATGAATTATCAAAATAATGAATTTACAGAAAATATTGTCATATTTTCTTTTTTTTTCAGATATTCAAAAAACATCATGAGATGTAACTAAGTTTCACTCTGGCTAAAGAATTTTTTGAAACCTGATTTTTGTCTTCTGCTTTACCTTACTCCTACGTAAAGCTGTTGGGTTTTCATGGTGTATCCGTGGAAACTGAACACTCGCGGTTACATCCCTTCTGGTCCACCGTTCCAGGCAAGCAATGATCCGATTGGCCTCGACGCACTTGTGATGAACTGATATTTTTTTTAATTCATTCATTTTTTCTTTTTGATACCCATTCTCGCATATTCTAAAGGAATTACCAAAGCACGCGTGATGGGACAGAGTTGAGCACTTAAACAGTGTTTTGAGAGTTTTAACACATTTCTAGTAGCTCATTTGTTATTCCAAGACAAAATACATTGATTGGGACTATTTATAACTAGAATAGTCTGGAATAATTCTGAAAAAACTTGTTGAGGGTGTGTGATGAGGTGAAAAGTTACACATTGCTACACCACTTTTCTGATACAACACGTATAGTAATCTAAAATTAAATTAATGCACAAAGTTTTTACTATATCATTCCGTGACGTATCAGAATGTTTACATGGCAAAGTATGCCACCGCCTCCATGTTCAGACCACGTATTCAAGAGCAACTTTATAAACATTGCTGCATTATGCATCGTTCTTTACATGTTTCCAAGAAAATGTGATTTATTCCACCCAGCACAAACAACGCGGCGTCTCTTTCCGCTCGTCCAGGGGAGGTCAAACGCCGCATCACTCTGCTACAGGCGGCCGGCTGGCGAGCAGGCGAGGGCGGGGCGCTGGCTCTGGAGAGAGGCAAAGTGGGAGGCGGGGGCAGGCGAAATGCAAGGAAGCCGCCAGGGGGTTGGTGATGGGGTGGGAGCGGGAGTAGAGGGCTAGAGCAAAGGCAAACAAAGTGCTGGATAGAAACCGGTGGTGGATGCAGTTAGGGCAGGGGTTGGGAGTGGCAGTAGCGGGTGCTGCAGAAGTAGGTAATGTGATGGGTACCCATCGCTGGGGATTGTGAGTGGAGATGAGGGGCGAGAGCGGGAGTAGAGAACAGGAGCAGAGGCATTCAAAGTCCTGGATAGCAACCGATTGTGGATGGAGTCAGAGGTAGCAACCGATGGTTGGCAGAGGGGGTAGGGGTGCAGCAGAGGCAGACGAAGTGCTGGGTATCCATCGATGGGGGCGGGAGCGGGAGAAGACACAGCCCAAGCGCTGGGTTCTCAACTGCGAAGGTAGATGGCGTGGGTAAGAAAAGGGAGTGGCGAAGCGCTCTGCTGCAGAAACGAGGGAGCGGTAGGGAAGAAAGGGGGACGACAGAGGGGGCGAAGAAGCGAGAGCGTCAGCCACGCCAGCGGAATCGACCGTCCCGCGCCGCCTTAGATCAACAGGGTGACTGTCGCCCCCCAGCCAATACACTTGCTTCTTCTGCAAGGGAGCACCGAACAGCGCCGTGCTGGTTGCCACGACTCGTAAGAACGTGTTAACAAACTGGAATCAACGGTACGATAGTTGTGGAAATTGGAGTTGCCTTTGAAGGAGACCGTTCTCTTACATCATTCTGCACTCCACGTTTGAAAACTTACACCCTTGTATGTGCGTTGCTCTTAGACAGCACTAGTACGTACGTCGCTCTCATTCAAACCAGTGTTGCAAGATAACGATTATTTTCTTATGTGTTCTTTATTTTCTTGGTCCCTCAAGAATCAGAGTAATATGGCTCAATTACAAAAACATTAAAAATAAGTCAGATAATTTCCCTCTTTCCTTAAGTGCACAATCATGGTGTGGTGTTTATTTGTATTTAAATAATAAAACAATTATTAATATAACAAATATATTTAGGTTGTAAAGAAGATAAATTAGGTACATGAGTGCCTTTGCTAGATGTATTTCTCCGCTAGAGATTTGTACCAGCAAATTAATAATTCATGTTTGCAATTTTCGTGAAAAGTACTGAACGCATAAAATGCTCGGTTTATTGCGTAATTTAGGTGTCACCCTGGGAACAGAAGAAATCACGCTATCAACACGCAAGAGTAATTATTTGAACAGGATATATTTACTATTGCTTCAAAATTATGCCCTGATTTTAGAGAGTTGCATGAAACTCTTAAACAAAAGTGTTGGGAAAATAACTAAATGTTTGATAATTTGCCATTAATACTGGAGAATACATTTTAATTTTAAACTTAAAATCTGAAGTTCAAAGCAAGAAAATATTTTTCTGCTAAGCAAAACAGAATATCGTGTCTTTTTAATCATAGCAATCTTGTATTTTTAGCAGATACAATTTTTACAATACCTTTTTTCTAGCTTCACAATACAAAATGGTAAATCAAGATAAGAAGTACATTTCATTTAATTTTTGAAATACTACTCTGTTCTTTTTCTTTGACATATAATTAAAACTCAACGAACGTGAGAAAGTTGAAGATATCTCTTTTATATTTTATAAACAATATATTCAAAATAATCATTATGATTTACCCATAAAGGGTTATAATCCACAGATAACGGTGCAATAAATATTTTATAATGGATAAACTTTATTGCGGTAAAAGCAGAAAATTAGACTCAAAAGTTAGAAAATTAACCTGATTGTGGCAAAATAATATCATTAAGTTTTCCTTTAATCTTTAACCAATTATATTGATATAGAAAAGCGTAATTGCATTTTCTTAAGTACAAAATATGGAAAACGTTGAATACAAAAAGGACTAATTTTATGATCTAGTTTTATTTGAGAAAATAACTGCATGGGATCATGAATTCATAAAAAGTATTTTTATTTACCTTCGTAAAGTCCTTAGAAAATATGTGAGTCTTCAATGTAATGTCCTACAATCTGTTCTTGCTTACCTGAAACAAGTAAAACAATATTCAGAAATACAAGAATAAATAAGATCAACACGAAAAAAAAGACATTTCACAATGAGAGAGCTTTTTATTCATTTCCTTTTTGTTCAGTGTATATGATGGATCGCATGCAAAAAAATTGAATGTGTACATTAATACTTTTTGTATGTATTCTATAAATTCAGCGTTGTTCAATATTATTTTTACGCGATGCGCAATGATTTCCCTTGAGTGAATATGTCTATGAGGGTACAATTAGCAAATATCTCTAACATATACGTATTCCAAAAAAATGTTATGAACTGCTATGAATATCACAAAAAACTTCTACTTTCATTTCAAGCTATAGTGTAGATATGTAAAAAATAAACGAAGATGTCTTCAACAAAAGAATTAACTTTAGTTTGCATATTTGAGTCCGTGTATGCATTTCTACTCCCTTCTCTAGCTTTTTTGGGGAAATAAAAGCGCCCCAGTTTTATTACTCTCAAGATTTCGCAGTATTTCTAAAAATCTGAGCACTAACTAGTAACAAAATCGCACCATAAAAGTTGCCTTGCGAAGTAGTAATGCGCTGTGACCATAATATCCCAGTCTACGAGATACAACTTTTGTTTATTGCGTGTAGGGATTTCTTTTAATTCTAAAAACTACTATATCTAACTTTGAATTTCATTGGCACGCATATTTTTTTGTCACACCACAATAACCTACTCGTACACTCCAATAGAACTGCATTCAAAATGTAACACTTATATTCACTATTATCCGCACATTTTTATTAAATCTTCATTACAGGCTTAGTGTTAAGGAATTTGTAAAGCACTGTAAAGTAATGTAAAATATTAAACTCTGTCAAAATTTCACGAACTGTTGTCGACAAATATTGTGTAAGAATGTGAATATTTTTGCACCCTTTCATTGCAGAATACCTCTCACGAAGGCCTGAAAAATTATAACTTGATATTTTTATCACCCTCCCTTTCAACATCAAACATACAACGTTTTACCCTTAAAACGCCTCCCATTTTTCCATTATTTACTCACGAAATACGTTTCTCTCATATCTCATTCTTTATTAATCCTTCCATCAAAATGCTCTCCTGCGGCCCTCACCTCATCTTTTCCCCTTCCCATTCACGCGCGCGTCGGTCTTGTCGCTCCGCCTTCTGCTTCCCCTCAGCTTCTCCGCCTTAAACGGTGGCATTCTGCTCGAGCCATTTCCTCGAGGAGGGCGCACGGGGCCTCTTATTTTGCTGCCCGCGTGCAGGCCGTGGCGGTTGGTAGGTGGGAGGTTGGGTGGGTAGGTGGGTTCGGGGAGCACGGGAAGGCAATTACGTGTCCACAGGCCGGAGGAAAGGGTGAGGGGGCGGGGGTTGGCGGAATTGGCCGGGCGTGGGTGCCTCAGGTGGGTGAGTGGGAGGAGAGGTGCCGGCAGCCGGGAGCGCGGGAAGGTGGGAGCGTGGGCATGGGCAAGTAGGAGTGCTGGCGAGAGGGCAGGCAGGCTGATGAGAGGGAGCGCGCGCAGGTGGGAGTGAGTGCGAGCGGGGGAGTGCAGGCGGTGGGAGAGCGGGCGGGTGTGGGGATGAGGGCTGTTGGGGTGGTAGCGCGGATGGGCGGGAGTGCAGGCTGGCGGGCAGGGAGGCGGGCGGGTGGTATTGCAAGCATATGAAAGTGCGGGCCGGTGGGAGTGAGAGAGGGCGGTCTGGAGCGCAGGCGGTGGAAGTGAGTACGGACGGGTGGGCGAGAGCACTGGCTGGTGGGAGTGAGTGTGGGCGGTTGTGAGTGCGAGCGGATGAGGTTAAGGGTGAAAAGAGAGCGCGGGCGGCAGGCGGGCTGGCAGAGAGCGCGGGCGGGCGGGGAGCGCGGGCGGATGGATGGGCAGGCGGCGACGGGCAGGCAACGAGCGGGCGGCGGGTGAGCGGCGGGCGGGAGGCAGGCGGGCGGGCAGGCAGGCAGGCAGGCAGGCAGGCAGGAGTACTGGCGTGTCGCCACCTGGCGGACGCCCCAGAGGAACCTCCTCCATCTCCCCCTCCCCGCCGCCGGTCGCCCAGGAAAGGCCAGGAGACGTCGGATAAATAATAGAGCACCGGGATTACACTCACGACGCTCTCCGCAGCCCGCCGCCGACCTCCTCGCCCTTGGCAGCTGCCACTCAAACACTTCCCGGCAATGGAACTCTGGAAGTCCTCGTACCCGCATTGGCTGTATGTACCCCTCCGATTGCTGTGCTCTTGTTCACTACAGTATTTATAATAATAATAATAATAATAATAATAATAATAATAATAATAATAATAATAATAATTAGTAAATTTTATTAGCATTGTTATAAGCCATTATTGCTATTGATATTACAAAACAACCATTACAAGTTATCATCAATATCGTATGATAGAGTGAAAATAGGGGAAATTTCGTTCTGGGGTTGGTCTACTATCACATTTCTCTTCCTGTAATGCAACAAACCCCCAGAGATCACTCACTGATCACGAATCAGAAACTGATATTTGGAGGGTGGTAAATATTGCAAGATACCACTCTCTAAAACTACAAATATTTTACAAATATAACCCCCTTATTCCTCCCCTTCCCCCTCAATTATCATTTTTCTGAACACTTGTGCATTGGAGTGACCTATCCCTTCGTAATTTTACCTGTTCTTGATCCTTACCAACTCTTTCGTTACAATCACGTCCGTATTCGAGTCTTATATCTTTTCCATTTCACTTTGGCAATGGAGCCTCAATACATCTTCCCTCCAACTCTGCGTTATTTTAAATCGTCTTCAGAAATACGTGTGAAACCGCTCTGTTTAGCCGATCCAGCTGGGTCGTTACGTCGCCATTCTCAATTCTCACACTGCCAACTTTAGTGGTTCTCAAAGCTGATTCATTCACAAATTTTCGTTTTTCAATCCCTAAATTCATGTGAGTTGGCAAGTTTTTGATATTAAAATCGCAATCAGAAATAGTCACAAAAACTTGGAACGTTTACAGGTTAAGAGTTTTTATGAAGAAAAAATGGAAACTGGGTGATAAATTGAAGCAAGAAAAACCACTCTTTTATATATTTTTAGGTAGGAAAACGACTGAAAAAAAGTGGGAGACAGAGATTTCTTGAATGTCCTCTTTCAATCGACTTATTCTGATGTACACATTAAAATTCATTACTTTCGCACGATTTTACCGACAGCTACGAAATTATTTTTCATTGCGTTTTTTTCATTTAATTTGACATTTCTCTGAAATCATGATTAAACCCTTTCGTATTATTCAACAAGCATTTAACCTTAGTTATTTAATTAATTATTATATAGGATTCCTCATTTGTTAATCTTTAACACAAAATGTTTCTAACACTTTTTCCATTTACTGCAGGCTAAGAATCACATAGGTGTAAATGATTAATAAGAGATCAGCAATAACATTCACTTTGAAATAGATGTCCAAGGCTTTTCCATTTGTGTACAATTGTTTACGCATTATCTTCTTGATAACTATTTTACTCTTCCATTATCATCTTTTCACTTCCGATATCACTTTTGTACTAATGTAATAATTAAGAAAAAAGAAATCCAATTCTGATACAAGGAATTTTTCATAATTTTTTAAAACGCAAATATAATAAAAAACTGAAAACTATGAACATTCTGGTAAGTAGTTTTATCTTCCAACTTTACCTTGGACTCATTATTTAGGAAAAGGAATACGTAATTCGCACAACAAACTCCCTTATGCCGCATAAACAGAGCATTATAATTTATTACAACTATATGCCTTCCAATTGGTTATCTTGAAGTCACAATTTATCACAGAAATCGAAAGAAATTTTAATGTTCTCTTTAGTACGATGGAATGGTGTTGGCAGTAAAATCTTTCAGTTAGGATAATTTTCTAAGAGCGAAATTTTATTCACTTTGTCAAATGTGAAGTAAATGACTTGTAACTAAAAGTGAAGTATAAAACTTGCAACGCGGATATCTATATTCTTAAGAATTATAAAAATATAGTTACAATGTCCGACTGTAAAATTAACTTACGTGCCACCATATTTATAGGTAAATAACATTATTAAAAGGCAATCTCTATCGACAAAAAGGAAAGCCTTAACAGTAATATGAACAACTACGTATAGATTTAAGTAATAATCCTTTACCCAACATTAATAATACGATATCGTGAATATAGTCATTTTGGAATTAAATACATATCTAATTTAGATTCTGAAACGATAATAAATAATATCACAAGTACCAGAAGATACAACAAAATTTTATTTTAATAATTGTAACTTAGGTGACGATAATAACGCCTATTTTTATTTTCTATCTCTCCATGTGAGAACTATAAAAATATAATTTCAAATATATCCTAAAAGAATATTTCCTTGTTAATTACTTGTACAGCTTCCTAACAAGTACCTTTTGGTTCATCGTATCAACACTCTCATCTCGACAACCTTATTCTGCACCCATGGAAAAACGACTGCGGACGTGTCTCAATCAGAAAACCTTAAATCCGTCGCTTGCCCCTTAAACCGAACGGACGTCTCGTTCGCCTTTATTGCGAGCGTTACGTGACCGCTCGTTGGGACCTTTCAGCGGTGCATCGATTGCATCGGTGATTTCTGGCTTCACGCTCCTTCCTCCCCCGCAACCGCCGGAAGACATCTGACGTCACTCGGATCTGTTCACCACCGTCGCCGTCACCGGGGCGTTTGTCACCAACCTTTCACGTCTCCGCACTACAAGATACTGCACGTCGGCCACCATAGTTTGTCACTTTATTGCCTATTCTATCTTCTTTACTGATGTCTTCAACCGAGTAGGTCGCTCAGAATGAACTGTAAAGGGACGCTGATCACATTTTGTTTTGTAAGCCTTGAATACAGTTTTTGAAGTGAGTAACATTTATTTTCAAAATTCAAATTAAAAACAATTTCAACAAAAATATATTAATAATAAACATGTTTATATATATATATATATATATATATATATATATATATATATATATATGTCTTAGATAAGATTTCATTGTTTTACATCAAATCCCCGCTCCTTAAAAAATTATAGTGCTTCATTGTGTAAATATGCCTAATCCCCCCTTAACCTCTTCAAGTCCAAAGTCATTCTAGTTTTAATTAGTCGCCATTGCATTTGATGTGATTCAAAAACAACGTATGACGTCCATGTTGAGATAATTTCTGCGCGAGATCTTAGAATACATGTGCAATGCACAAAAAATCGAAGGGAAATTAGGGAATGCGACTCTGGTACCAAGCATTTTACTCCTTACCATTTTTTACTGTATAGAGTAATTTGCAGATCATTTTCTGTGCCACACTAACATCTCAGAGCAACTTGTAATTGTTGCAGCAACTTATGTCCTCCACGCCCAATACTTGACTTCACGTTGCCATATATTCCAATCATTCCAATCAAAGTCCTGTAGGAGTTAAACCGCCTAACCCAGTGGAAGCGTATCGAAGCTGGCGCTAGGCCAGGGTCACGCACCAAGGTAAACGTGAGCAAGGTCAACCGATTTGCACGCAGCGCAACCTGACGGCAGACACGTGGACTTGCCAACCAGAGACTGGCGAGAAGAACGCAGCGACTGGCGAAAGTTGCCGAAGGTGAATAAAACCAGTTCCTGCTGTTCAACAGCAACAAGTCTTGCCCTTGAGGTGGCAAAATGAGCGTTACAGAAATTAATCAGCTTTCTTCTTCTTTCATGAATGTTTGCCCTAAAAGGGACGAGACTTTTGTGTGAACTCATTTCGTTTCCAATATTGATGTCATAAAAATCAGGCGTGAAGATAAATGATAGCTATTTTATTTTTATGTCTTTGTGAAGAAATGGAATCTCATCTTCAAGTTTTGATTGGAAAATTGCTCTTAGACACGCTTTTCACGTATGTTCAATTTTGCTGAATACATCAATTCCATATTTGTGTCCACTTACACTTACGAACAACTTTTTTCTTATCCGAGAAGAGTAAAATCAAACCCCCCAGAATTTGTCTATCAGATCACAGTTTAAAAGTATCTCTCTTTCTTAGAGAAGTATTTTTCCAAATAGTATACAAAAATGTGTAAACAAAATATCCCATAAATAACATTTTATATAGGTATGATTTTATTTGAAAAATCTTGATTAAAATTAGTTTACAATAAATTTAATAAGAGTTTTTAAGAACAACTGTCAGTGTGTTTTTCACCGGATACGTTTACGCATTGAATTAAATACTTTTTGCAACAACTGAACAAATTTGAAACAAAAATACTTCTGAAATAATGCTTCTTCTGTCTTTAACGTTTCTTTATCGAGCTGATATTGTTAATAAGCTTGATACTACATTAGATTTCTTACAACTGCCAGCCGTTGGTTATTCGAGCATTTTTTCATGAAGTAGCCAAACCGTTAGATCTTACTTGCACAAACCTCTTAAACAAGCCATCTCGCAAAGCTGGATCAGTGTGATACGATAATTTCTCACTGATCCCTACCGAATCTTCCTCATCGTTTTTCCATTCCACTCACCATCCTCACCGGTCAAAGTGGCTCAGAGGATCGAGTGATATCATTGCAGTGCCTTTAACCGGGAAGTCCTGTGGTTCGAGTCCAGATGGTGGCAGGAGTTTTCACACTAACCACATGTCTGGGTCGGATTCAGCCGCTATCTGGAGGAGAATTCCAGTGGCCGGCTGCTCTGATTGGTATTTTTCCGTTGTCCCTTTCATCCGTATCAGGCGAATGCCAGAGCAGTACTCTAACAAAAGAGCCAAGGACTATGAACGATCTTTCCTTCCAGTGAGGCGGCGCCCCGTTGATTGGATATTCCTGGTGGGGGAAAACCCAGCAATTCGACGAGTATGTCGGAACTAGATCTCATCATTGAGTGTGTGTAGGGGGGAAACATCGCCACGTGCCTTGATGAAAATATGCCCTCCAATAACCGAGATAAGCACAATAACAGTTAACGCGCCCAGAAACACAAAATGTACAATCAACCGAAATGTCCACGCTCCCTGGGGAAGCGCGGCCGAGGGCGCGGGCGAAGGGCGCAGCGCAAGGCGGCGTCGCGGCGGCGTGACGTAGCCGCCTTCCACGGAGCTGCTCTGGGTCAACAGCGTGCATAATACAGGCCACCGCCCACGGCGGCCCCGCGCCGCCCGCGCCGCCGCTGCCACGCCCACCCACCTCCAATCTGAGCGACTGTCGCCGAGACGGAGGTGACCTTCACCAAGCCATTCTCTCTAGCTAGAGGGACAAAACCTATTCAGCTACTTGTGACTTTTTTTTAGACAGTGGCATTCAACCAGTCACCATTTGGTACACAAAAATTTGTGATGCTACAGAACGGCATTGGCTTTCTCGAACAAGTTAGTTTTTTAATGTCTTTAAACTAGGTTAGATTTTCGGTTTTGCACCCCTTCCCTTTTGTCACAGCTGCTACCTATCGGCACCAAAACGACATTCTTTCGCATTCTCTAAATTTTTTGCTCCTAATAGCGGAATTAAAATGTTTTTAATAATATTACCGACAAATCAAACATATGACATTTCTTTATGTAAATTTTCATTTAAGAATTTTCAGGTGTTCTTGAAAAAATGTCGTTTGGACGTTTCTGAAAATGCGCAATTTTGAGCACATTATCACTAAGACCTTTTAAGTTTTCGATAAAGTTTATAGGAAATAACTTGAAGCTCTAGTGTTTGCAAATGCTGTAGTGTATAGGTTATGTCCGTATTATAAAAATTAACGTCGTGAGAAATAATTTTAAAAAAGCCTTTCTGTAGTTTTTGAAAAATAAAAAAAAAACATTAAAATGGCGTATATGTGTTGTAAGTCTGTGTATTTACCTCTATCCTTAGAAAAAGTTTTAAGAAAAATCTAGAATCTTTTTGAAAAAATGTCGTATATGCATATCTGAAAATGCGCAATTCTGAGCTCGTTTTCACTGAAAACTTTTGAGTTTTCGAGAAACTTGTTAAAAAATCATTTGAAGCACTTGTACTCAAAAATAAAATAACGACCGTATATGTATAGAAAATTAAATTTGTGCATTTTTTTAAAAATCTAAAGAAAACATCAAAGTGACGTTTATGGCATGCCATACAGACATCCGCTCTAAACGTTTAAAGAAAACATTTGGAGCCGTTTTTTGGGAAAATATTGTTTTTCTAAGTTTTCAATATTCCCCATATTTCGCTTAAAATCAGAGAGAAACTATTCATATTTTGAAAAATGTATATGTTATCATTTAAAGATATACTTTGAAGAATAGATTTTATTCAGGAGAAAATCCTGTCTTCATTACTGTAGGTGTAAGAAAACTCCGAAACAATTTTGATCTTTTGCAATTTTCGAAAATTTAAATATCACAACCAAACTGATATCTGCGTCATTTTCTAAGCTTCCTTTGAACAATCTGAGAATAAAGTTTATTCAAAACATTTCTAGCCATTTTTGAGAAAAAGTTGAATATATTCTTGAGGTTTAATCTCAAGTACCCCCAAAAATTTAAACATCCCATCCCATTTCAAATTCAAGGAGTCGCAAAATTTCTTACATTGACGAAAAAACCATTTTGATGAAATTCCTGCTTGCTGTTTAGCCGCTAGCAGTGTTCACAGACAGATACACCGACAATACAGACGACAATACTGTGGTTGTAGAAAGATGGCGAAAATAATTTGAACTTTGGCAATTTTCCAAAATTTAGATATTTCATTGAAACTTGATCTGCGCTGCGTTTTTAATCGTACTTTACGGTGCCCGATGACGAAGTTTAATAAACAAAATTCGAGCTATTTTTTAGGAAAAAATTGAAAATATCTTTGAAGTTTCATTCAATTTTGGTGAATATTCTCCTGATGGTTTAACCGCTAGCATTATTCACAGACAGACGGATAGACAGACTGGCAAACGGACCCACGTTTTACCGTAAACCAATTGCTTGGTATCAAGGGCGTACAAAACGTGAATTCTGAGTCCAGAAAGTGTTAGAGGTACGAATAGGAATAAGTCGTCTTTTATCTCGTCTTGTTGGGTATCAGGGATCTACAATACTTTTTTTAAAGAAAAAATTTCCGGTTTTTCACTGCAGAATTGTACAACTTTTCCTATACCTCAGGTAGAGTTTGCGAGAAAAAAATAAATTAAATTGTGCTTTCAAAGGTCGATCAACATCATTTAGAGAAAAGTCAACACTAAACTGTTTTAAAATGATAATCATAACAGAGAATCAACAGATATTTACATGCAAGTGTAATAAAATTAATTAAACCCATATCAAGAAGAAATAATGTAAGATTAATACACACAAATGTAATAAAATTAATTCAAACCATATTGTGATGTATTAATATACTACAATATATTCGTATTTTAAAATCAAATCAATTTCAACATTCGCACGAAAATTTTATCGCATATTTGCGCACGCATCCTTTGTGTGTTTTATTTTGCAAGCTTTCAAAAATTTGCAAGCAATACTAATTATGAATTTTGTTTGTATTTCATCCATTGTGTATTTCTGAAGTTAAGTTGCATTACTGAATAAAAATAAATATTATACACTAAACACACTAATCGATATTAAATTATCGCAGCCGTAGTTAGAGAAAGTAATTGCGTAAACATCTTTTGAAATCAATCACCCCGATTGAAGTTTATAAATACTAGCCATAAACAAATCGTTTCAAATACAATTATGGATAACAAAATATTTATAGCAATATGAACCATTCTAGCGACAATTACTGGTCTCTGCCGAAAATTGATGGAGTTTAAAATTCCCGTTATTGCTCAATCACAAACAAGCCACTAATTTAGCACAATTTACTCATTCTCTCATTTATTGAGTCCAAACACACAAAATAATTTATAGGCACAACTAGAAAACTTTGCATACAGTTATTTTCAATGCCTTTATTCACATCAATCTATTAATGTCAATGACAGTTGTAATAAATAATAACGAACACGAGGATTTACCGCAATTCGATTTTATTACGCTGTTGCATAGATTACGAACTTTTTCAGGGGAAGAGTATTTAGCACGCTATATCAAAGTTGAAACATAAACAGCTCAGCATTAATGAAATGATAAAATAGCAATTTATCCATGACATGCTCAGTTTTATTAGAACACCAGCAATGCTTTTGTTATCTGTATTAAAAAAATACCCGCAAATTTGCAATCATGTCAGATTACTTCTAAAAATTTCATTATGATTTATTTTTATTAGTTAAAATATCAACGTTGAATTGTAATTCGGGTTTGACTGAAATAATTTTAAAAAATCATATCATCTTTATAAACAAAAAGTAATATGTTTGATAATTCCAGTCTTATACTATTAGGAGCATTGTAGATCATTAAAAAAAAACTTAGTGTCTTTCACGATCACTGCAGAAAATTTAATTCTTAGGTCCATGATAAGTAAATAGTCCTTATGATAAGGGTTTCTCACCAATGCATTGATATAAATAATAAAAAATAATGCACTAATTATGTATATATTTTTCAAGAAACAGTAAAGTTATTCTAAAACAAGATGTATGTTGTCCAGCTTGTTAAATTTCGTTACAACCTTACAATATTTTCATAAGTCGACGTTACATTTGCAGGCTATTGAGCGCTAGTGAGTGTCCTAAATTCCTGATGATAGATTTTGAAGCATATCAAAATAATTCACTTAACACCAATATAAGTTAGTATCTGTAGATAAGAAAATTACTTACTTTAAACATAATTGGCATTATTTCAAAATTTTGTTACTGATCTTTACCCTTGCGCCCTAATATCAAAGATTACTAATTTTATGCAACATTCCTTACAACAGAGTAAAAGCAACGTAAATAAGATCAAAAAAAGTTTAAAATGTTTTGCGATATTGTTTTGAGTCACTTTAATATTTGATGTGTTAACTTAAAATATTATTTATCCAATTGCGGATCAACGCTCAGACTTTCGTTTATTCTCGTGTATCGAATTAATGTCTCATTTCAAATGTAACAGCGCCGTCTATTTACGTCTATGCTTATTGAATATTAAGGATTTACGTGACATTCTGATGCATCAATTATGCAAATAATATTGAATTAATTATTCTATTTTTATTTCATTCAGGGCTCAGTTGTCTTTTCGCTAGTAAAGTTGGTGACGTGGCTCCCGCACTTTGCTTGCGCGATTAGTAGAACATTCTTGAGTCGGCCAAACGCATCATTTACCACACATTGTAAGTCAAAAATACTTCTTCGCGCACATGTTTGTTAAGAAACACAAAACAAAAAATGTTTCTCAAATCCTTTTGAGAGTCACATTTGCATCAAGTAAACAATTAAATGTTTCGTTTGGAAGTATCGTTGATAAAAAGTTCATAGTGTGTTGCCACAAACTAATCTGTCTGAATACTGTGGAATGTATTACGGATGTAGTGTAATTGGTTGTAATGATTTCAAAGTATTTTAAATCTCATTTGAATGAAGGACACTTCCATCCACAGTCATCATATTTTCGGAGCTTTATTCCACGGTTCGCGCCAAAACAATGCGTAATAATATAGTCAATTTTACTAGGCAAATTTATCATCGCGGAGGGTTGCAGAAGAAACAGTCGATCATGGCGGTCGATCCCGACGGTGTCTCTCGTGAGATCCGCTCGCCGTCGCTAAAGATCTAATTTCCTTAAGCACGTCCATGAATATCTCCACCAGGGCTTCTGGTGGAGTAAAAGTGCCCAGTTACACCCTGCTTCGCGTAGCGAGACGAGAGCAGTTGCTGACGGATGTCCCTCCACTCCCTCGTAAAGTCTCCGTTTGGCGCACGCTGTATGCAGTCACGAATTTGTCGGAGATACGACAGCTCTAGCGCTTTGCGGAGTAGACTCATAGTGACCTCTTATTACGCAAAGAGAAATCCTAAATTTTATGATATCGTCAATCCTACATTGCAAAGGCTGTGCACACCCTTTTATTAAGGTAAGTTAATTAAGATTAAAATGGATGCAGTTAACCTGACTATGTATAAATGTAAAAAAAATGTTAACTTGCATTCGGTTTGTAGATACTCATCTAAAATCTTGAATTTTATAACATAATTAATGATATTATTTTATTTTTAATAGAACATAATATTCAATGTATGGTTATTAGAAAGTACGTACGAAAAGTTTTAAAGCTTTTACTTGAAGCATTGACTGCTAAACGCATTTCTGCGGAACCATACTTCTACAATTACTAATAAAATTGTAATACAATCACTTCCTATACACGCTGATTATGTTTAGTAAAACTCAAATTCCCATTTTTTCACAGTCAATATCAAGTGAAGCTATCATAGAAAGAAATGAAGGAGAAACCTTGAAGAGCTGTTCACACGTGTAGAAAATGCTTTGCTTTGCGATGTAACTGAAATATTAAGTAAATTTACCTAAGAAAAGACTCTTTACTACTTGAATTATTTATTGAAAAAGTGTATGATTCAGATAATAAAAACTCAAAGGTTCTCTTTGGTAAGGAACACTAAATATGAATGATGAGGTGACGTAAATACACCAGTAAACTAGAAACCCATGAACGCGCAATAGTAAACATCAAATGAAGTTGGCATTCAAAGTAACAACAAACAATTGAGAACTTCAAGGAGATTGGTTTGAAATTCTAGACAAAAGACCTGATAACAGTGACGTTCGACCCTGAAGAAAAGCCCTGAGTATAGTAATTTATTATAACAAAATATTTTGTTCAGCATACGAGCTGCACAAAAGTAATTAAGAGCAATTAAAAAGACTGGAACTGAGTAAGCCGCGATAGCCGAAAGACAATGACGCGACAAGAACACATTATTAGAAAAATAATTTAAGCTCGGAAAATTTGCGAGGGGAACGTCAGACTTGGAAATGCATACCGATAAGAAATTGCAATAATTAGAATGTCTAAGCTCGGTGCTCATTACATGGAGGCAAAAATTAAGACCATTGGTGGAGATGATCGTGACCCGGAGGAAATAAACATGTGAATACTCCAGAGTAACAAGAGAGACGTGAAGGTTGGTATCTCGGAATTAAAAAAGAGACGATAGAGACAATCCGAGTGAGAAACGAGAGGGTAGAAAGTCATGGTAGGGCTGTGGTGGGATCGATGTGCTTCATACAATTAACGCGCGAGGCGAAGTTTTGAGCGGCGCGGACAACAGTGGCACCCCCCTCCAACCCCGCTGTCTGCCTCATCTCTGGCGCGCCGGCCGCCGCGCCCGTAAACCCCGGTGGCGGGGCGATCGCTTTGGCCGTAAAGAGCGGCGCATAATCCCGGATCGCAAATTAAGTGCTTTTGTTGGGCTCTTCCGGCAACGGGCGCAATTACGGAGATCTCGCTGTTTCGGAAACGCTCCTCTCTTGAATCCACCCGCCTCGCTTGGCTCCATTTCTACCCTCTCCGCACCGCTTCCATTGCACCCCTCCATGCTTCTCCTCCACGACCTTCTGTCCTGCCCTTCCGTCCCGCCCCCATCAGTCCCGGTCCTTCCGTCCCGCCCCCATCCGTCCGGCCCCCTTCCGTCCCGCCCCCTTTCGTCTTGCCCCTTTCTTGCCGTCTCCTGACGTACCACCCCTTTCATTCCGCCCCCTTCCGTACCTGCCCTTTCTGTACCCCCCTTTCTGAACCTTCGTACCACAGCTCCTTTTTCGCTCCGCTCCCTTCCAGTCCGCCCCCTTCCCTCCCACCCTCACCTCTCCTTCCCATCCCTCTTCCCCGCCAGTCTATCCTTCCTCTCCACCCCTCACCACTACGCCCCAGCCTTTCCCGCTCCGCCCGGCCTCCATTGTCCCTCCTGTCTCGTAGCCTCCTCTGTCTCCACACTCTCTGCCACCGCATCCTCCACCACCTCACCTTACACCTCCAACCCGCCTCCGCTTGCTCCACCCCTGGGCTGTCAGACTCCGCCGGGGCAGACTTCCTGTTTCTCTAGAGCTTCGCGTTACGTCACTGGACGATCTGCTTTGTTCTGCGCGAGCATTGTCTCACATCGCGTGTCTGGCGCCTCATTATATGCTGCACTTTCGCCGTCTTTGGCCACGAGCTGCTCTTTTAACGTGTCTCATTTCTACTTCCTGCGTTTTTGGCCTATTCTCTCTCATTTCCTTTCGCCCATTTCTGAGCACAGTTGAATTCTTTAATCATCCATCGCATTAGCCCCTACCGTGAAAGTTTTCCAATGTTTGCACCCTTCTTGACATTCCAAATCTATCAATGTAATATCATCCCGAATAGATCTCAAGATATGAGTATGCATTACAGCGACTTACCAAACGTGATTGTTATTTTCAAAATGAGTCACTTCGTTTTCCTACTTACTTTCGTGATCTGTCCATTGTTTATTTTGTTTTCAGATGAATATTTATTAAAAGTTTACAGTCTGCAGAAAGTCATTCGAAGTTGGTCGAAACGTTGATCAAAGAGTTTACGACGCACAAGCGATCAGACTATCAAATCAAGTGCTAGCCGCCTTTCGGAAACCTACAGCTTTCTTCATTAAAAATATTAATAATTTTAAACGTTACGAGGGGAATATAACAGTAAAAATGCTGCAAAACAAAACCGCACAAAATGATTTTCGAAAAAGCAGTTCGCACACTGATCAACAACAACAAATACAATAATCTCGTATAACATTGCAATATATTAGGCTACTACCTGAAGAACCCCACATTGCCTGGGAATTTATCATTATAATTTATTAGACAGGAAGAAGAATTCCATCTATTACCGCCCTGTGGCGGATCCTATCTATCTATCCCTATCTATCATCCGCCTTATCCCACCCCTAAATGCCTTGCTCCCATCTGGAAGTACCCCGTTTACTAACTTTCTAACTACAAATATTTATATCATTTCCGATTGGGGTTCCCGCCCCCAAATTTCATTCACTTTGTAACAGAAAATAATAAACAAATGTCAACTAAACAAATAAAATCCATGTACTAACAAATATTCTTTTTATGGAATTTTATATATTATTCCAACACTTTTAATAAATTGCCTGCCACATTCTAAAATAGTATTTTTTATATTTTTCTTTACACGTATTTATAAAGAAAAGTTTGAAATTGAACTTTCCCGGCAATTGCAGTTTAAATTTAATTAAAGTAATTTGAATTGAATTCGAGTACGCGTTTTAGTGTCTTTGATAAATAGTGTCTAGAGGAAAGGAGCCATTAAATACTTAGACAATTATAATATTTCCAAAAATCCGAGATCACAGTAGATCCCGGCTTAACAAACGTTTTTTCTAAAATCTAAAATTAATTCTTGGGTTCAGTTTTGAACAACTTTGAAAACCAGCGTTGACACACATTCAATTGCTTCAAATACCCATTTACGATTACTGTTTTACATCAATTATACTTCTTGCTGAACTTTCATCAATTTAAACAATGATTCCTTCACCACACCAAGGTACGCTTTCACTCTTCACTATAATAAAACACTTTTCTACAAAAATTCATCCAACCGTCAAAGTTTCAACGTAACACGTAAATCACTCATAATATATTTTCACTAAATTTTCAATGTCGCTCATGCAGCTAGCAAATACATAATAATGTTAAATTTACTTGAATTAAACATGTGTATTTCATATCGTTTTACTACAATATTAAGCACGTTACTTTTATAAATAGAGCGGAGAAAAACTCGTAATCATTTCGGATTAGTCAATTAACGGTGAAAATAAACAGTATTTTCCTACAAATATGAAATTCTGTGCATTGATGAACTCATTCATAGATCTCCGGCGTCATCCTCTGGTGGCGCGCGACTAAACTACTGCACATTGATACACTATTGAATCTGTGATGTAATAGTAGGCGAAAAACTCTAGAAAAGTAATTATTTTGTAAATATATTAAGGTTTATGGTTGTCAATCATAGCCTACAGTACTCCTGAGCTTCAAAGGAAGCACAAAAGTTTCTTCCAGTATATTCAGAGATTATCGCGCTGTAACGGAACGCCATTGTGTCTTTATATATTAGTATCTATTTCAACAAAGTCTTCACGAATACTGCAATAACATATGCAGTATAGGATAGTAAATTTCTTTACCTACGAAAAATATTTAAAAAATTATTTTCATGAATACAACACGCAAATAGCAAATATTTAATAGCGGACTCTCATACCCTTGTAGCATTGCTGACGTATGCCGCCAGCCGTGTCGTAAGCAATATGCCACTTAATATGAATTTTCCATGGCTATGCGCAATGTGAGAATTGAGGGAGTAACGCAATCATGTCATTGCACCTGAACCTTCATGGACAATGAGAAAATTTGTCTACAGCATTATTCAGAGTAAGATGAATTTTAGTGTTTCTGCCATCGTGCCTTCGCTCACACTGCTCGTTCCTACGTCGCTGGCCCCCATGTGTCTCCTTCTGGGCTCTCTCCAGGGGGCCAGCTGAAGAGCCCTGGGGGACACCCGCAAGGGAGAAGACCCGCGCGGCGGCGCTGCCAGCCGGTGTCCGCCGCAGTGGGAGTCGTGTCGCAGGGACGGCGGCGTCGGAACGGGGTCAGAGGCGCAGCGGGGTCGGAGGCGGGGAAAATTAGAAGCGGACGCTCAGGGAGGCATCTTCGCCACCAGCCGCGTCGCCCTCCCTTCGCTGCCCGTCAACCCGCCCAGGGCGAACTCTGTAGGGAGTCACTTGAAAACAAGCGCGTGCACCCGGACCGAAGGCACAGGGCAATAGGGGCGAATCGACCACCTCCTGTTGCACCCGTTCGAAAAGTCACAAATCACATTAATGGAGCATCACTACGTTGTAAGGCGTTGCGTCCAGATATCGCAAACAGCCAAACAACAAGGAACACAACAAATTTCAAATACGCAAAAATAGTCTGCAAAGATTTCGAAGTAAATTATCAATTACCTTTTGTTAAAGATGAACTTCTCTCATATAAAAAATGTTTTCAGTCTCATTCTCTCGCATGCATGTAAGTCCCACAATTTACAGGTTTCAATTCATAAAAAGCTTTACACGAACATGACATCAAAAAGCTAATTTCACAACCTTAATACGTTTTTATTTTCCATTGTAAAGATAAAAAATAAAAATATACGTTTGTTCTCTTGGTACATAATAAAGTATGTTTCTATTTAATTTTAATCAAAGCATCTCATTCATTTGAAGAATAGCTTACTTCAGTTTTTGGGCCGCTTTTGTATTGTTGATTGTATGGGTGTGTACAAGCTTATTCACCGCCCCTTACCAAATATATCACTACCTGGCAGCTGCTCGCTTATATGAGAATAATGAAACATGTCCCTTTGACAATTGGATATTTTTAGAGACAATCGGTTAACCACGTTGCTCTGTAAATGGCGTCGCCTATTGTAGAATGTCCATCAATTGTAAAATTCACGGAATGAGTTTCTCCACGCAGAATTCGCTATCATATTATGGTTGATATGAAATTCAAAATCTACATACATACGAACGGCACAAGCACGAGAGAGAGAGAGAAATAATAATAATAATAATAATAATAATAATAATAATAATAACAATAATAAAATCCCTGCATTACTTTCTGATCATATGACACTTACTTACTGACTTTAATCGATCAAAACTGACGATTCTTGCCCTCTTTGAAGTTCTTCCATATCACAAACTTAAGTGTATTACAGTATGATCAAATTGTAATATTTATGTTCGCAATTTAGGGAAAAATTGAAGTTAATGATGTGTATGACTTCTAGCTCTTAACCAACATGCTAAAAACTAGCTTAGCTTGGCACCACCTGTGGGTATTCTCATATTTTATTAGTGATTTCCAAGGCCATAAAAATATATTTTAAACATTCCATGTACCTAACTCGTCCATTTTGGGGCAAAAAAAGTTACATGAAATAGTGTTGATTAAAGTACTTGTTTAAATATTTGTTTTATTATAAAATTAGGCTTAATAATTGTCCGTCTGATGAATCATGTCACAACGATTCGTGGAAATACCGGAAAGAGAGGATAACATTTCACAGCGTTTCACAAATATACTCTTAAGGCAGGGATCGCTATCTGGCGGAACGGCGTTCCGGTACCTCGGGAACAAAAGACGAAACAAGAGGTGCTACGGAATGGCGCAGACTTTCTCGTAGCAATTTTTTCTAATTTCCTTGGTGTAGAATGGCTTTAAGGTTTTGCTCCATTCTCTGGCCAGCTGCCACGTATCGTCAGCGAATGTACATTTTCTTGACATTTTCTCACCTTTTCGTTTCGTTTCTTAATAGTGGAAACGAAATATGAATTCAAGAATATTGAAAAAGACTAAAACCTAGTCCAACATAGACATTTTCATTCAAAGTTTTGAAGCCGATTTTAAGAAAATGGCGATTAAGCATTACTGTAAATGCGAAATTTGAAGCTTTTTTTCATAGGAATCTATTGGGTTTCCGAAAATTTTTATTTGAAGCACTTCCTCTTACAAATGTAAGAATGTACACAAATCGATGAAAATGTGCATATTAACGACGAGAGAGAGATTTCAAAAAAATTAATTTGTGCAATTTTTGAAAAAGCAAAAGAATACACCAAAATGGACTTTATGTCATATTAAACAATACAATTAGCACTATGCATTGAAAAAAAAATAAGAAAATATTTTGAGCCATTTTTTAGAAAAATGGCGTATGAGCGTTTCTGAAAATGCGGAATTTTGAGCTCATTTTTACAGAAATCTGTTCTGTTTTTAAGAAATTTTAATCCATCAATCGATATTTCGGTAACAAGAACCAAAATATGGATTCTGGCTACACCACGTACTAGAGGGTTTCTTCTAAATTTTTCAACAGGATTTATTAACTTTTTTGTTACGAGAGACCGGGAATAAAGAGTTTTTCTAGCAAAATTTCACCGTTTTCCAGCGCAGGATTACATAAGTTTCTCTTCTATCGAAGAAATTCATAAGGCGAGAAAGTAAAGAAACAGAGAATAAACACATGGCAACTTCGATTTTTAGCTCGACCAACATTCGAACACTGGGAAACTGGCGTTTGAGCGTTTCTGAAAATGCAGGATTTTGAGCTCATGTTAACAAAAACCTTGAGTTTTCGCGGAACTTTATTTGACATTATTAAAAGCACATGTACTCAAAAATATAATAACGTAAAGAAATGGCTTCTACTGTAAATATTACCGACGTGAGAGAAAAGTAAAACAAAATTACATTTAGTAGTTTTTGAAAAAATAAAAGAATAGAGCAATATGACGTGTATATCATCGTACAGGATTCGTTTGGCACAGCCTACCAAGACTTTAAAGACAAAATTTGAAGATGTTTATGAGAAAATCTTATTTTTGTAATTTTTTAACATTGTAAATTTGCGCGCACTCTTGCACGAAAACTACTAAAAGTTTCCAAAAATTTACATTACCTTCATTAAAGAACTATTTACGGAAAATAAATTTTATTTGAAGGAAAATTCTCTAACTTCATTTTTGTAGTTTTAGGAAGACGCGGAAAAAATGCAAACTTTTGCAATTTTCGAACATTTTGAGTTAACTGTGAAAATGGGACCTACGCCATCTTTCTAAGTGTATTTTAGTCTATTTTTACAAGAAATTTAAAGGAAAAATTTGGAACACGAATAGAGGAACGGGCAAACCATTTCTTTATAAGATTGAAAGGAACTCGACAATCCAAACATTCACGTGAGAGAGAGAGAGAGAGAGAGAGAGAGAGAGAGAGAGAGAGAGAGAGATTAACGCATGACAGATTGGAGAAGAAGCGAGAAGCGCGTTATCACACCACGTACGAAATAGAATGTGTTTTTGTTACAAAATTCTGTAATTAGTATTTTGTTAAACAAACAGATAAGGGCTGTGCCGATAAACTTTAATTCTTGTTCTCATTCTAATTTAGATATTTTGTCAAAGGAATTGCTCTGAAGCGCAAATTGATCAATGATTTATGCAGGAAACCAAAGAAGAAATGATTTATATTACATGCGATAAGGCCTTTTATTGTTTTGAAACGCTTCAGTTTTTTGTCTATTTTTCAATAAAAAAGTAAATCGAACGTTCGTTGCGTGGTCAGCACACAAAAGCAGTTTCGAGATTATGATCCTACCTATTGCTATACAGTATTGCATCTAAATAACAGGAAAATATCGCATACCTCTAGGACCGTCGTCAAGGGCAATTCGTATTGCACAATGAGTCTATTGATAACTAATATAAAATGGTTAAAACCCTATAATAAATATGATATTTACTTTTATAGACAGATTTATGACACAACAATGTATAAAACATGTAAAAATGTATAAATGTATACATTTTTAATAATAGAGTAAATTTAATAGTAAATTTATTCTAAAAATGTATAAAACAAAAATAATACGAAAGCATAATAAATAAAACAAATGCATAGAAAACAGCATTCTGTTACACAAATGACGTCCTAACGAAATGATTAAAATATATGGTTTTTCCCTTGCATGAAAGTAGCGGGAGCTTTATCCAGCCTTGACCTAATGTGACTTCAGTATAGGTTCGAACTATATTGGATTATTTTTTATTTGTTGTTTTCTTAATTTTACAGTGTTATTCTATCATGTCACATTTTTTTAAATGTTCCTCATATATTTATGTGTATATATTGCCTCCTGAGATCTTCTAGTTACACGAATTAAATGCTTTCCTTCATCCATTTACGAAATGCTTAATTTGTAATGCAGTGTCTACTGTAAATACGAGTCCATGATATTTTCCTATCACGATAATTGTGAGACCCAGGACGTCAAAATCAGTAAATTTAAATACCTCAGAGTGAGTAAGCTGCTATTGCAGAAATCGCTGTATGAAACAAAGATTTGAGGATCTG
Organism: Teleogryllus occipitalis; assembly: GCA_011170035.1. Classification (NCBI taxonomy): domain Eukaryota; kingdom Metazoa; phylum Arthropoda; class Insecta; order Orthoptera; family Gryllidae; genus Teleogryllus; species Teleogryllus occipitalis. The sequence continues at coordinate 165,151 of BLKR01001768.1, forward strand.
AATCTCACGTAAAGTATGTTTTTTTCTCATTATTATTAAGTCAGCAAAATTACACCTAAATCACTGCGTACCGCGTAGTATTCTGTAAATCGACTATTAATTATACGACAACGCCCAAAACTCTCTCCAATACACTTATTCGACTAATAATCCCTTACAACATGCGTTGGAATTTATCATAATCATCTGGTCACTTCTACGGAGGAATGTTTCATTAGAAAATGCTTCTGTAAAGCGCATTTTGGCCTCGATTGATTTGAATTAATGGGTAGTGTCAGTATCAGGAAAATATTTTTGAAATAGGTTCCTTTCAAACGACGCAATTAGGAGGGGTTGAGTTCCATTGCGCATATAAAGCCACAGAGAAGCCTTCTTCGATCGCGGAGTTTTGCGTGCCACTGAAGCTACACTTGCGTGATGCGTTTACCAGTGATACAACCATGTTTGCCACCAGATTGCTGATAACCTTTTTAGAATTCACATTGCCCCTGTATTTCCTCTTCACGAACGTGTTTCGTGCGAGATTATAAGAGAGGCGTTCATTAAAAATATTCAATCATGATCTTACTGCTTCTTTGGTCTGTTTAAAAATAATACAATACTATAAACGGATATTTTTAAATATTCATATGAGATCATGGAGTCAAGTGAATAATTCTTGATTAATGTTTCTAAAATTTAACAGTCGAAAAATAAAGCAGAAAAATTATTCGTTAATTGGAATTTCTTAATGGTTTTATTCCGTTTAAAGGATGCTACCGGGAAGAATGGCCCAGGGCATCATCTGAAGTGCCTGCAGTGCCTCTGACCGGGTAATCTAGAGGTTCGAGTCCTGTCGGGGGCAAGATTTTCGACACTCGCCAGATGGCTAGGTTGAGTCGAGTCGAGTCCAGGAGGAAAATTCTAACGACTGGCTGCTCTGATCGGAAGTTTTCCGTCGTTTCTACGATCAATATTAGGCCAATGCCGGAGCAGTACCCCCCCCAACAAACGGACCGCATGCGATCTTTCCTTTCTATACGTTGTCCTATCCTACCCCTTACACCCACACTTAAAATTATTTGCACTGCTCTACCACACAAGCAGGGAGACCGGTAGGGAGCTTAGGGCTTGTCCCGGCTGGGGCGGTGCATCGCTGGTGGGAGATATCTGGTGGTGATAAACCCCACTAGCCAACGGTAGTTCGACGCCAGTAGGATATCGCCATCCAGCGAGATAAGATCACTGCCACCTCCCGAGAAAAAACATGCACTACACCTTCGGGACTAATGACCTTAGTAATTGAAGCGCCCGCTATCACAAGTAATCAATCAATCAAGGCAGCTACAGTATTTTCACGATGTTACTGTAACTCCTTTGTCATGCACGTATTCAACTTGCATCGAAGAGTGAATGGCCGAAAGTAATGCACGAGAATATAATATATTAATATTATCTCATTGAAGGGCACTCTAAAGAAACTGAGTGTCAGGTGAAGTACATTAATTATTATCTTTTCATGGAAACAGTACTCATACAACGAATTAATAAAATTATTTGTTGTTTATTACTTACTTATTACTTGTTTAACCATGATCAACAAACATACTTAAAAAACTATAAAACGTAGCAACAATAGGCGTTGCAATATATATATATATATATATATATATATATATATATATATATATATATATATATATATATATATATCCCCTCATGGACCATCACCCAGTCGTGGTGCTCACGCTTCGATGGCCCAAAGAAGCTCTTGCCTGTCGGGAAGAAAGCTACGTGCAGGCCTAGCCCACAGCGACAAGCAAGAAATACATCATGAATTTTTTTATTTGAAATGACACATCTGAATAGTATATGTACACAATACAGGTATCTAGAAGATTCCGTTACCAATATTAGCACATATTCTTTGCTGAATTATATTCACAATGACAGATCTAATTTTTTAAGAAACTTCAAGAAACTTGAAATTTGAAAACTTGAAATTCAATACGGCTACTGCGGCCGAGCAATCACCGGCGTTAACATTGTTTTTTTATAAATCCAAGTCGTACCATCATTTTTTTGCGATTTCGGGGAAATTATCGGGTAAAGAAAATATACTACGAATATATTTTATTAATACCAGTTGTTTAATGCATACTATTCATTCAATCGATTAAATACAATTTAAATGCATATTTGTTACAAATTATAAAAACGTTCGGCACCCGAATATTGATATTCAACACTGATCACACTCGAAGGTTTCTGGAAATTAACATTAATTATAATTAGTTAACGTTGTTTTAATTATAATCGAAAGTTGAAAATCTCAATATTCATTCGAATTTTACTCTATTCTATAATTTTTATTCTCAATGTATTGATGTATTTTCTTTTAACTAATTCGCAAACCTTAATACAGAAAGATTACGTTACGACCAATCCTTACTATCTGACTGTCTTACTTTCAGATTGTGACTGTATTACCTAACCGTTAGTAATGCGAGAAAGTACGTGATGTTGAAGCAGCATGGATTTACGGTTAAAACAATGGCTTACGAAGAGCAGAATGTTGGCATGGATCCTGCTTGTCATTATAATTGATAATATACCACTAATAAATTATTTAATTGCCTAATTAATTAATTAACCCAGTGGTAACATGTAAGAAAGTTTCATCAGTGGCAACGTTGGGTCTGTGAGACCCATTCAAACATTTCTTTTGAATTGTTTATAGATATGAATTTTTATTTTTCTTAGCAAAATATATTTATTCAAGAGGAGAAATAAAAAAAATTACAAGTGATATTCAGATAACACCATTACTCAAGATATCTTCGTTTCAGCTTTTATTACAAACTGTGGCACCGCTAGTAAACGTGAAGAAATATTATTGCTACTACGCTTGCGAATGCCTAATATTGCCTACTGCTTTTTTCCATCAAGTTCTATTGTCTTTTCTTAAGACGTGTGATCTGTAATTGGTGACAATATTCACTGTTTACCTTCTGCCTCTCTATCAGTCTCGTGCTCACTGTATAAACAGAAATCTCGTTATGCATCTTCATGTTCACTCGATGCATTTGGAACTTCCTATAACATCCATCTTATTCGTTCATATGTAGTTTCATTTTCTCCATTCATTTCAATTATATGTATGTAACACACAAACAATCTACAAAGCTAAACACACTACTAACAGACACTGTTCGGAAATCATGAGCTAAAAACTGTCTAATCGTTGTAGAAAGAAGTATACGAGGAGTAACGATCAGTCAGTCAGATCCGTTTCCTTAAGTCACAAATTTCTCCTTCACTCAACAATGACTGACAATGAAATAGAGTACTGATTATAATTCTAAAGAAAATCCTTATTTTGAAAGAGACAAAAATGCAATTAAGTGCTGAGTTTCAATTTCAAGATATGTTGAAATAAATTTTACACTGGGCCTGGTAGACCCAACGTTACCAATGCAGGTTATAAGACATTATTATTACTCGTTAGTAAACACTTTTTGATAGAATCATTGTCTTGGGAAATTAAATTATTCAGAAATGGATGCGAATGATGGAAACAATTAAGGTGATGAAAAGTAGTTTAGTGAGGATAAAAAGAGAGTCAATCAAAAAATATGAAACGTAAATCCAAGGTTAAGGGAAAAACATGGGTTTTGTGGTAAGGGAATGAATAAATGTAGATCCAAAATATCGATTATCGAAGCGCAATGCTCACCGTCTCTCGCAGAAAAGCGATGAGCGAATTTGAAGTCCTTGTTCGGGGCTTTTTTCGACCCTGTCAGGGGCAGACGGATATTGAGGCCGGTCTCATTAATTACAGCCGATAAGTGACGAGCCTGTGGCACGTGACAGTCACTTCTTGCCCCGGCATGCGGCTGCCCTGTTTTTCTTGTCAAGCACTTCGTCGTTCAAAAATCATTTATTGAGTTTGCAGCAAACACAGTGCATAGTAGCGTCAATCATCGAATAAAGTGAGTTGTTTTGATGCCAAAAGCATTCTTTACGTACCATCAATATCTCAAAAATAAATACTTGTTCATAGAAATTGATGTCAAAATTTTGCTCAACAATAAATTTCTCCAGAATACATATTCACCTTATAAAATTTGGGGTACAAATTATACACGTAATTTGTGCCAGTTTTGATATGTTTAGAAATATAAAGTATACGAGAAATATATTCAAAAATTAATGTCTTAAAATGTTATTTAAGACTGAAAATTAAGCAATTTAAAGCAAACTCTAAGAAATATATACGTTTTGCATACATATCAGTATAAGTATAGGAATATGAAACAGTATTAACGTGTATTAAACTCGTGTACCAATATTGGATTATGAAACGATGTTTGTGTATATTTTTCAATACATGATTTTATTTTCATAAATTTCTTTATGATATTTTCAAGATTAATGGTTCATGTAAGTGAGATCCCAATCAATTGTAATATACTTTACGAGAATGAATTAGGTATCTTAAGAAGTAATCCTCAGTTCTGTATCATCGATCTGTGTAATTCATTTTAACTGTCCAATACCTCACTAATTCATTGCGCACGTTTGAGCCACAGACGCACTGGGGAAGTTATTTATCACCTGCAGAGCCCATTCATGTGGAACCCTGTACATGTCCAGAGCGATAAAATAGGTGAGTAGAGTCTACCGGAACAGAGCACTTTTACCGCTGGAGGGAAGCGAGACTAATCTACATCAAGTAAGCTGCACTCGACCAGACTTCAGGTTAAAGCGCAGATTGCGGTACGAGGATTTAATAAACGATGAATGTTCTCATAAATTTTGACAATATTCTAGTGGCAATGCTTTAGTGGAGTTGTAACCCTGGCTTTAGAATCGAATATACAAGTAAAATCGATTTCCATATTATAATTTTTTTCTCAGTCTTCCTTGTGGTACTAAACACCCTGAAGTGACAAATGTCATGGGATTGCAATATGCAAATGTACAAGTGGCAGTATTATCACATACAAAATGTAGGAAAATGCAGTGCATTGGCAGACCTTTCATTTGTACTCACATGATTCATGTAAGAAAGTTCTTCATTACGGGCGCAAGATGGGAATTAACCAACGTTGAACGCAGAATAGTAGTTGGAGCTAGAAGCATGGGACAGTCCATTTCGGATATCGTTCGAGATTTACAGTGCCAAAACTGTGCCGAGAATACCTAATTTCAACCATTAACCGCTTACTACGGATATCGCTGTGTCCAATTGCCTTCACTTCATGACCGAGAGCAGTGGCGTTTCCGTCGATTTTCAGTGCTAACAGACAAGCAACACTGCGTGAAATAACGGCAAAAAAAACGTACGACTCTATCCGTTAGGACAGAGCGGCGAAATTTGGCTTCCATAGATTAAGGCAACAGAAGAAAGATACGACCGCCTTTGTTAACAGCCTGCAGCGCCTCTCCTGGGCTTCTGGCCACATCGATTGGACCACAGACGACTGGAAAACCGTGGCTTGGTCAGATGAGTCCCGATTTTAGTTGGTATTTGAATGAATTGACGAAGCCATAAACGCAAGGCACTGTGTAAGTTGGTGGTGACTCCATAATGATGTGGGCTGCTTCACACGGAATGAACTGGGTCCTGTGGTTCAACTGAAGCGATCACTGACTGGAAATGGTCATGTTTAGCTACTCGGAGACTATTTACAGCCGTTCATGGACTTCATGCTCCCAAACAATGATGGAAGCTTTAAGGATGTGCCGTGTCACCGTGCCACAGTTGTTCGCGATTGGTTTCAAGAGCATTCTGGACAATTCGAGCAAATGATTTGACTATCCAGTTCACCCGTCATAAATCACATAGTAAATTTACGGGGCGTAATCGAGAGGTACGTTCGTGCACAAACTCCTGCTCCGGCAACATATTTGCAATTATTGTCGCTAAAGAAGCAGCATGGCTCAATACTCAATACAATAATCAAGACCAAAAATATTAAGATAATTTAAAATTCACTTGCAACCATCAATTGAAATAAATATTTCAGAATTTCATTTTTGATGCCAAGAGAGTTTTCTAGATTTTGGAGACCTAAACATTCAAGTATAATGTGAGTCCTTGATAAAATTCCTCGACATTCTGAACAGGTGGCTGGGTCGGCTTTCTTATTAGTTGGAAGTAGGTGAGGGAAGAAAGGCCAATTCTTAATCTTGTAATAATAATGTTCTTTTCTTGTTAATGTAGTGTTTTGGATATTTGAGTCTGTTTTCGTACAACATGGAGTTCGGATATTAAAGCTGGGTGTTCTGAATTATTGGATGTTTGGAGAATATATTTTGGATAGCTCTGAGTGTTGACATGGAGTCAGTAAAATGGCAATGTGTCTGTTGTCTACATTTTGGTAGCCGTATTCAATGGCTTTGAAGACAGCCCAGGACTCAGAGGAAAAATACAGAGGAAATATGCAGGAAGGCATGATATAATGTTTGATAATGTAATAGAAACTGCAGCACATCCAGATCCAGTTTTTGATACTTTTCATATTTCTCATTAATGTAAACAATTAGAGAATGTGCATAGCTTTGTAACATGCTAGTTTAGATAAAATAATCCTTCATAAATCATCCTCCCTCAAACTTAAATTGATTGACTCCACACAAAGAGTGTGCCAGAATCTGCTTGTACATTGAGACGACTGAGTTAATAACGTACATCTTTCATTCTCCTCGTTACAATTACCTCCCTGGCACTGCAATTTCCGTTGTGGGGATCTTTCAGTTTCTAATAAGCCCGGCGACGCTTTTTAATTCGTGTTACTAGTAACAAGGCAGTTAGAATGTTGCTTCGGTTTTTTATTCACAAGAAGGTGAAAATGAATTTAAGCATATTTAACACAGAAACGAATATATTTACAGTTCTATGTAATTTTTACTGTCAATATGGTATTTTCTTGGTTAAACTGATGGTTTGGAATAATCATGTTATTGAACCAAAAATAGTTTTAGCATTTTTTCAATCATGTGTCAATTTTTGGTGTTAGAGGCAACCAAAAGAAACACTGTACTATGGCATACAATCTATTGCGACCCAGTAATGTCTTGGATCCGAAAATACAAAGTCCGAAAATGATATAAAAAGCCTTCAAGACGAAATGGCAACTCCATTAGTAGGGGTAGTTTTGGCAACTTTACACCTATGGAAGGATCTATGGACACATTTCAGTAGGGGAGTGCAGAAAAGATGGATTTGGGTAACTTTCGAATCTACCCATCTGAACAAAAAATATTAATTTTTATTGGCTGAAAACCTGTAAAGATATTTCTAAAATATATCCAGTGGTAATAACTGGTCATTGTAATTTGTCACAAACATCCAACTAGAGATGCTCCTTCCACCTGTGTTTGTCTTGCAATACCTTTTTCCACATCCATCATTTGTTATACCAATGTCCTCTATTTCAACACATCAAACGCAAGTACAAAGTAGATGACCGAGAAGAACTTATCCTGACATTCAAAAACTATCAAAGAAAAGTACTACAATTTTGTATATTATATATTATCTTAAATGAAATATAACCCAATAAAATATATTTTGCTGAATTTGATACTGATCTAGGCATTTCCATACTGTACAACAATGCATTTTTGTTTTTAACAATGTTACGCTTGCATTCTTTTAGGTAAATTATTTGTAATATTTTCTTTAGTCATTGCAAATTTCATTTAATGTATTTTATAATAATTGTTTTGGAAATTTTATTAATGATGTTGCATAAGTGTTATTAGTAATATTATGTAGTGTATGCATTAATTGATGTAAATGTTCTGTAATGTATTTCAATGTAGTTGCTAATGACCATAGATGAATAAGAGATTTAAAGTAAAATATAATTATAAAACACAATATACTATCCAATAATCCTATTATTTCTATAAGTTTATCATAATGCATTACAACAATATAGTATTTTTACAGACGGTGAGTTTTCTTATTTTTATTTATATTTAATTTTTCCGTAACGTATGACAATAACCTAAATGAGTAATGGAACAGGCTGTAGAAAGCATGTCAAATATTATTGATGATCAAGTGCGCAAAAATGTATCATCACCTATCCATGGTAGATACGCGATAAATGTGAGCAACACAGCCACAAAAAGAGGGATACATATTTCTTACAGTAGTTCATGTGAGATTTTTGCATTACTTCCAATCAATAGTTGCCATCTAAATTATCAAGTTCATGTAAGCATAATTATTTGAATCCTTTTCCTTTTCAAGTCGCTGTATTCTCATTTTTTAAATGTAAATTACATTCTTTCCAAACAAGACACCGTATCTGAAAAGCATCCTTGTTGACACTCACCGCTTCCAATGTGATATTTCCTGATGATGAATAAAGACTAATACAATGATCACTAACCAGTTGGACCATTCAGTATGATGTTTCAGATAATGGTGCTCTTGCATGTTAATGCCTGTCACTTGTAGATTTTTTTTAATTTGCTGCGTCCTTAATTTTATCATTATCGACGCAACGCGTCTCTTCGCCCCGTGTCGAGCGTTGAGCGGGGAGTAATCCTCCATTAATATCTCTTGTATGTAAGCAGAGAGCATATATGTATGTTAGTTTCGTCTCGTCGGTTGTCAAGAGGACCGCTAGGTAGAATCTCCGCGTACGCGCCTCCTACTACGCGCTCCTGCGTCACTACCCAGCGGCCAGAAATGGGTAGGAATTAGGAAAGGGGTAGGGTTTAGGACACTTCACAAGGATTGGACTAGCCCTTGTGAAGCAGCCAAACTCGTTTTGTTGGAACAAATTTCACATGATATTCGACGGTAATTGAACCCGGACCTGAGTGGTGAAAGACTAGCGACTTTGCTATGTGACACAAGCTAGCCCCAAGATGATGCACTTATGTCTCTTAATTTCACTATTATATTTTCATTCTCATTGTTGAATTTGTACAAAAATATGTTGCAATCATTTACGAATAAATAACTTTACTTAAATGAATTTACCATTTACACAAGAACAGCTAACTATTGAACAGTTCGCAAGACTGTTGCTCTTGAGCCCCATCCATGCCTGGAGTCCTACAAACTTGCACGTGCAAGTTGTTCAGGGCGCAAGAGAAAACAAAAAAGCACCGCGCTCAAAGACGAGTCTTGTCAAACAAGGCGTCTACAATTACAAAAGTTGTTGCAGAAGAACTAAAATGCGATACTCAGAAAAAGAAATGAGAAGTGAACGACAGAAAATGGATCGCGCAGAAAAGAGAGCTACAACGCTAGCCTGTACAATGTGCTACCCTGTACGAGTATGCTAACCTGTTGAATTCGTTTAGCGAGTACCCTCGATCATATGAAGAATGTTACGAATGAACAAACAAAGTTTTATGTGCCTTTAGACGTGTATTGAGGAGATACAAAAAATCGATGTAATAAAATTAGCTGATCACTTTGAACCGCCGACACTTATTGACCCAACCCAAACAGAAGAAGGAAAATTATACGAAAGGAGGAAAAAGATGGAAAATTAGAATCAGGAAAAAGATGGAAAATTAGAATCAGGAAAAAGAAATAGTGTGCGAAAACTGAGAATAAAAAAGAAAAACGTGAAGGGGAGAAAGAGAAGGAGAATAAATAGAGTCATAAAAATAATGAAGAGAAGGGAAAGAAGAAGGCAAAAGAAAAAAGAAAGCTCTGTTTTCACGCAACGAAAAATGAATCCTGTGCATTATTTCTCGCTAAAACTCTGGTACAGCGCTCTGTCTCCCTAAGCTTTGGAGATGTCTTTGCACTAATAAAGGTTATGCACATTACTAGGTAAGAAAGTGGATGTTTCCGTTACTAGACGGAAGAATTCCCGGACAATGCGAATAGATTGGGTCAACAATTTTTGCCGCGTGATGTACAATATTTTATTCAAAATATCAATTTTACGACAATCTGTTCTTGTGATACGAATCGAATTTAATTGCTGATCACTATAACAAACTACTATTTTTCCATTCGTAAGTTGGTACGTATTTTGATTTCTTATTGTTGTACTAGTATGCCGAGTAGTTTCGCTACGTTTCCCGGGTGATGTTGAGAAAAGTTCGAACGTCCGAATTTTGTTTCCTTTTATGTCCGAATACTGTGAAAGCTGTGTGCATGTAATGTGTATGCATCGCTACCTACACGATCTTGAATAAAATATGCATAATGATTTCCGTGAAGTACGAATTCTCATTCGGCAGTAGTAAACGTTTAGCGTTTTGTTTCATTACTATTTTACAAAATGGTACGAAACCGTACACTTCCATAGCATATTTTTTTAATGGAGACTGTAGTTTCTGGAGCTTACACTGAAGTGCGTAAATTTGTTTTCTTCTCATTTACAAATATGAAATTGAAACAAGGACGTATTTTAGTTCATATGAGGTGCAACATTTCATGAACAATTTCATTTGCTAGTTTTTACTGGCAATAGAGGGATAATATAGCATCTTACCTAAATTCCAGTTAGGTCAGTCACTCCAAGAATTTTATAAGTAAATATAAAGTAGTAAGTATATTTAGTAAAGTAAATATATTTTACATCACACGACCGTGTAACGTGGAATAAATTACATACGTATCTCGAATATCACAGGTTTGAATCAAGATGGAAAAAAACACGGCGGTATCTGAGGCCGAGAGTTGCTCGCTGCCTGTTTGTGCACGTGGAAGCTGGGTGTCCTGTCCTGCAGTAGCTCATTCACGCCCTTGCCGCCGTCTCTCCCACGTGCGCGGACACGTGCGATAAATTGATGCGACGCGACACTCGCGCTGAATATTGAACGTCGGAGAGTGGATTGCACGTCCCCGCAAATGGATGGCAAAATTAACGCTGAAATGAAGTGCTTTGAAAACATGAGCGGAGAGTTGAAAGTTCAGAACGGCTATGCATACTCGCCCTCACTCTTCAGCGGAAGCGTCCGTTGGGCGTGAGGAGATTGTGGGTTTTTCTTAGTTCTGTAATATTTTTAAATGTGAATCTGATTGAAGATATTGAAGACGCAAATGAAATTTAATTTGTTTCAGAAGATGATAACAAAATGTGGTAAAAAGTAAGACATACATAGAAATATATTCAAATGCAGAAATTGCTGTCCATTTAAACCATACATGATTGTCAGTCATTTAAAATTTTCAGCCATACGTTGACTTACTCTTTTAGTGTTTTTCACCTTCATCTGGACTGTAAAAAAAACGCCTTCTCTAAATCAAATCTTATTTGAAGCAGTGCTATGTTCTATCACATTCTAAATAAAAGAAGTTATTTTAAATATCTTAAAAAATAAATGTACATAATTTATTTTAAATTATCTTACCTCCTTCTGATAGAAAACGTATATATTACATTGTTGTTTGAGTATGTGCGTGTGTTGGGGGAGGGAGGAACAAACGGGAAAACATTTTCGATCAGAATAAATCTTCAAAGTTACTTTACGTAGCTTTTCACCATCTTCCCTTCCATGCAAGATTATCATTGCTTGAATAACTAATGAAATAAGCTAGATTTTGATTTAAACGCAAGTGATGTCTAGATTCCATTAATTCCTCATACGATACGTACAGCTTTTAACATTTTAAACGTTAAATAAATGGGTAGTAGAAAGGATTTATATTTTAATAATTATTTAATAAAGGAATTATCTATGCGTTTGCTGAGTGCAGTCCGCAGCTTTCGCGTGAAGTACAGTAGAATCTGCTTCCTTGTCTGAAAATGTGCCATCGGCCCTCGGAAGTTTCTCGTGTTCCTCTTCCATTGAGTCTGTTGATGGGCTCGTGTAAGAGAAGTGAAATTAAATAAGTGATTGAATTTTATAACCCAGCTTCTACACAGATTTAAAGTGAATTAGGCAGAAATGATTACTTCAATGCTTGCAGCGAGCATTTTAAGATCGTTTGTGATTACTGTTTAATTTTGTGTTCCTAACATTACTAAAAATGGGACTGTACCAGCCAAAAGGATAATCCGGGTTTATTTAGGTATCTAATAAAACTAAGAAAATCAGAAATTGTTGGCAAAAAGATAATTTTATCTTTCTTTTCCGAAAAGAGAAGATAATTTTATCTTCTTTTCAAATCATAGCTTAAACAATAATTTATTCGTACAAACTGATTCACAATGTAATGAACGGTCTAAGGAAATAAAGAAGATGAGAATTGTGAATCTGATGGTATCTCTTTCCATTCTCACGAAATAATTTCCGAAAATAGTCTAGAAAGTGAAGCGAAGAGCGCACTTTTACCTAAGGAATGAAACTCATTTCCTTACTTTCACCATCAGCAACGTTATGGCCAGAAATATGAACCACTATCGCATCCACGTATTGGTAACGAGGTGCACAGTTCCAACCTCCATTGCTTGCAATTTTGTTTTTCTTTTCAGCGTCAAAATTTAATTTCATTCGCATAACACTTTTGAATATACTCGTTAATTGTATTAAGGGTCCTGTTTCATACTTGCAAAATATATTCCACGAAAAGTTGGTATGGTATAACGTCAGCAAAAAAACAGTTCAGAGCTTTCAGCATATAAGTATTGAATTTCTCCAGTTGTACGACTCAAGAGACAGGGTGTCTTGCTGTGTTAGCTTTCTGCTTTAATAAATGCAAAACCAATACACATTTGATCTACTTTCTCAGAGATAGGCATTTGCATAGGAAATGTTGACGGATAATTTTCGTTTTCATACGTAGGTCATTCAATGATTAAAGAGACAAAATGGTCTGGAGAAAAAACAGTGGGTAGAACAACTTTGGTAATTTTAGGACTTTCAGTTGAAATTATTGGGATGAGCCCTCGCCATCTAGAGGATCAGCACTGTTGTGTTCATAGCGTCAAAATTAAGTTGAACGAAGTTGGCGAGTCCACTTCAAAATTCCACATTGGTTGAAGAACGTTCTTCTGATTCGTTTTTAACTTGCTGAAGGTGAAAACCCAGGTAATAAATATTGTAGAATTTTCTAAAATGTATGGTGAAAGTTGTAAGAACCGCGAGAATTTTTACAAGTAGGTGGAACAGTTCAAACGTAGTCGAGTCTCAGTGACTGACAAACACCGTTCTGGCCGCATCAGCAGGAAAAGTCATGTTGACTGTGTTTGCGGTCGCCGTAGGTACGTATTTTTCTGATTATTTCATCAGATATGCTTTTAAACAAGATGAAGTCAGTCATGAGAGAGAAACGTCGTGCATCTCAGAGGAGAGATGTCATTCTCTATCAAAACACCGCACATCCTCACACTGCTCAGTAAAGCCGTGAAACCATCGACAAAAGGGCTTAGGAGGTACTGACTCATTCCCCTTACAACCCGGATTTAGCACCTTCTGATTTCCTTTTTTTGGGTCCATTGAACGAGGCATTACCTCGAGTGAATATAACGAAGTTGTCAAAAATTTGTGGGAAATTAGTTCAAACACCAATACAAAGAATTCCTTGCAGCCGTTGAAAAAAGCAGGTAATCTGTTGGGACAAGTGCATAAATGTTGGTGGGGATTATATTAAAAGGCAGGAAAAGTCCTGTTTTTTAAAAGTAAATATTTATTTTTACAAATCAATTTGTCTCTTAATTAGTGAATGCCTCTTTTAATATTCTAAACAGTAAGAGATACCACATTTGCGCATCGCATTTTTGATATTTTAAAAATTGCCAATTATCAGTTCCACTACCAACCTGTTATCGTTTCTATTTAGGTAGAACATTTATTTTACTAAGTTATGCGCTCATCTAGAAATTACTTACCTAAAATGTTTCTCAAAACGATAAACCGAAATTGAGCTATCCTGTTAATGACGCCGAGGAAATATGACAAAAATGGATTCTACAATTTTTCAACATTAACCCCAGTTTGCTGGGAAAACTTAGGAGTTAGTAGATAATCAAGCACTTCAGAGAAGCAGTAAACTATACCTTCACATCTGTTGTGCTAAGTCTGTGTAACAAACATCAGTACAAATGGAATTATTTAACAAAAAATGGACATACTTTTAGATGATTTTTTATACAATGAAACATGTTTCAGATATTCGGAAGTTACGATTAATAAATCCAATATTAATACAAAGGGACCGTTAATGTTAATTGAAAACTATAACTAAGATTTGGCACAATCTTTAAGAATGTTCTCTGTTATTATTCTTGTTACCATGATTAAAAGTTAGTAGCATCTACAGGCAGTGGTTCATCGCTACATATTTCCAAAAAATTTTCATAATTTCAAAAATGTTTTTACATAAAACATTTCCAAATCATGTTTCTAGATAAATGCCTTGAATTTCAAGCCAGTCTGCAGAAAAGGGCACCTACGCTATCTCGGTGGCTGCAACTTTCAATTTAAGATAAAATGTAAATGCATAAGACGAAATCACGACTCTCTTACTAATTTAATAAAACGTTTACTCCATTGCCCCGTGGCCCTCTTGCGTGCTTAATCGTGTTGTCACACGCTTCTGAAACGTAAAATTAGCGCGGAAATGCGATTGGCGGCAGCGAAGGCACGCGCACAGCGACTTCTTGAGGCGGTCCCCGAAACAAGAGAACTAACGAACCAGGAGCAACCCCACGAGACGCCCCGGGCGGGCGCTAGAGCGCGCAGCGTTCGGGCGGCAGCCCGCGGTGACGACCCGCCCATCCTGCCCTCGCGATCACCCTGGTCTTTCCCCCGCCTCCGTCCTCAACCAGCATCAGTTCTCATCACGTCCCCGTCCCGACCTCGCAATAACCCACGTCCCGGCCCCGCTCCAGGCCCCGTTCCTGTGCCCGGCCCCAAGACTGCACCAGTTCCGCCTCTGCACACCTCTTTTTCCTCTGCTGCTCCAGTTCCTATCTCTACACACACGTCTCAACCCCTTTTCCGTCCCTTCTCTCGTCCAAACACTCATGGTTGCGCCCGCCCTCACACTCGTCTCAGCACTCTTTCTCCTCTCCGTTCTTCCCCAGTCCTTGCTTCTGTCCCCGTCCCTACACTTGTCCCTAGCCACACAATATTCCCCGCAAATGTCTCCGCACCCGTCCTCGCTTTCCTCCTCCTCATATGAAGCCCCCGCTTCGCTCGTCCCGCCACGATCCCCATTCCCGCGCTCGCTTCCGCCCCTCGCCTTCGCCCCGCCGAGATATTCGCATGCAGATCGCGGCTAATTAAGGAGAGAACGGCCAGAATCCATTAGAAGTTGGCGCAAACTGAAGGGCGCGCCTGGCGGGGAGGAGCCAGATGCAATACGGAAGATGTGGCAAGAACGGAGACAGTGGAGGCGGGGGAGACAGAGAAAGTAGACTAAGGCCAAGAATAGAAAAGAAACGATGAGCAAGGAGTGAAGCCAGTGAAACGGAAATAAGCATAAAATATTAAGCATTAGGTGAATTGAATAATTAGATAAATGTATTGCAAAAAAATATTTAAAAATAAATAAAATAAAATGCATAAGAAAACTGATCGAAAGGCACGTAAAATTGGAAGATTTGTGAAAGTCAGAAAAGTAAATCTTAAATTAGAAATGAGTGAAAAGCCAACATTGAGTAGAGTAAGACCATAGCCTCCCAAACGTAGAACATCCCAGAAACGAGAGATAGGTCGTTAAGCAGTTTATGAAAATTCTCGGGAGTGAGATGCGAAAGGGAAAGGGCAAAATGCAAAAGAACCTCGGAAACAAACTTGGAAAGTACGAGCAGAGACGCAAAGCGATCGAATTCCCAGGATGCACTTCCCCGGGCGCCAGGGGTTATCTGGAGAAAGTACGTGGGGGTGGGGACAGAGAGCGAATGGGGTGGGGTGGAGGAGCAGGGAGGGGAGTCGGCAGACGCCGCAAAGGCTCCAAGGGGCGTCGCGTCGGTGCGCGAGCGCGTCTTTCCATAGTCCCCGCCAGCTGCCTTGCGAGGCACGCGGGCGCAAGGCTCTTGCTCGGAACGACGGCGCGCACTACACACATTTCTTACAACACAGAGGAAATATCGTAGGTAATGAATCAAGTCACAAGAGCAAATATGCGGTCACAATTCGGTTTAGTTTCACATGTTTAGAGTTGCTCGGCAATATATGAATATATGTGCCAGTAAGTGAGGCTCGATTCCCAGACCAGCTTCTTATGAGATTAGCTACTTAAATGGCTCAGGGTATCAATGGATGTCACTGCAGTGTCTCTGTACTGGAGGTTCTAGGATTCGGGTTTTGACGGTTGTAGGATTTTCGAAATTACGTCGATAGCTAGATCGAGTTCAGCCCGTCTGGAGGAGAGTTCTAGTGGTCGGCTGCTCTGATCGGTAATTTTCCGTGGCTTCTGCGATCAGTCCCAAGTGAATGCCGGAGAAGTACCCTAACGAATGGGCCGTGGACAGCGCGGCTGTTCTTTCTTTCCTGTTCATTGTCCTATCTTCACCACTTACTTAAGTACACTTGCATGCACTACAGCACTATACAAGCCGGGAGATCATTCGCGGGCTCAGCGCTAGTCCCGGCGGAGGCAACTGAAATTGTGTATTGGAAGGGAAAAGGAGAGAACAAGGGTATCGAAGGAAGGATCGCGCGATATGACCCGTTTATTATTATAATGCTCCAGCACTCGCCTGGTATTGATCGGAAGAAATCATAGAAAACTACCTATTAGCTCATCCGCTCGCAAGAGTTCTCCTTCAGACAGAGTTTGAATTCGAACCAGCAATGCAGCTGGTGTTGAAAATCCGTTGTCATTGGCCTACGATCTCATCTCTCAGTCAACGATGCTGCAGAGACTGAGATGTTGTCGCTGGACTATCGGAGCAGCCAATCGTTGTGCCAATAATCCTAAACGTGAAAGTGTTTTGAAAGACAATCGTAAGCTTCTATTTTTATTCAGAGGTTACATTTGTTGAGGACGTCTTTTAAAATTAAATGAGCAATGTTCATGCTCATTTTTCATGTTAAAAGTGAAAGAAATCGGAATTTTCTTTCCGTCAATATGAAACAATGCTAATATATTCAACTTTCAAAGAACAATAGTTGTCATGAAATCTATACATTCGTCATTTTTACCATCCTTTGTATCTGTGCATGCAATATGAACATGTATGTATGTGCATCGGTGTATGTGCATAGTACATTACATCGGTTGTGACGGAACGAAGCGCGCGGTATGGGATCAATAGTAGGGGACGGAACGGACACTTCATAACTATCTGCAATTTGGCTTCATTTCTATGGAGGATGACGGGCAGACTTAGGTCATGTTAAGTGAAAATGTACTTTTGTTGGTGCAATTTTAATACAAGGTAGGACAAGTCAACGAAGAAAAGCTAACGAGGATTAACACAATTTTCAGAAAGTTATGAGAAAAGGACTTGAGGAAAATTACATCCCATTTCCTGACGTGGTTGAAGATGATAAATTATCCAGTACTTCGGATTGACACACGATGTATATTAAGCATTTTTTATGTTAAATCATCTCCTATATTATTTCAGTACAATAGATGAGTTTTGCGACTCCCACTCGCAATCCATCTTTATAAATGAGATCACTGAAGAAAGAGTATTTCACGGAGACGTGACAAATTACATTTGACTTTAAAATATGAGGGATTTGTTGAAAAAAAAAGCACTTAAGTATTAATGCGAAATGCAACCCGCAACACTCTGGCTGCACATTTGTATTTTTATTGATCTGTTACTTGTGATAAACACCATCCAAAATATTGGCAGTGCCGCAACCAAGTCCACCATCTCTCTGTAATTGTCACATTTTCAATAACGATGCAATCAAATATCGCAAAAACTCGCAAATCTCCCTCACAAGTTGCAAAATTCTCAAAAAGAACGCCATCCACTCTATCTCTCTGGATATCTCTTTCTGAGTTCATTGCGATACCACAATCAATTCCACTTAATTTTGTTTTTAATGGAAACAAGTGATGTTGTGAGATATTCCCACGCAAATAGACTGCGGATTTCAATTTTATTTTCATTTTTTTACTGTACAATAAGGAAGTATTCGTTCATAACGGCAATTTCATTAAAATCTAGTAATCACCGCACCATATTTGAATATTCGGATATGTCGATACATATTTTTGTATTACGAGAAAATAAATTCTGATATCGAAAATATTGACAAAGTTTTGCTTCGATAACTATTACAAAATACTAATGGTATCCACTACAATACTACTACGAATCTCAATGATCAACGTCATAAATATTTTCACTACTCGAGTAAACTATACTTTACAACCATTGTATGGGCAAAACATTTCCACTGCTGATGTACAATAATTTTACATAACCTTCGGTGCTAAAAAATAACGAGGTACCTGAAATGGAATACTTGGCTATCCTAATAAGCTTCAAAATACCTCCTGATGAACTAAATGAATTGTAGCATATTTTTGACTCTGTGTTACAAAATAGGACTTTTGAAATTACGAACTAACTCAAAAGTAATATCTCAGATAAGTCAGACACAGATAAATTGCACTTGATTTGTCCTTGTAAAAACAAAAAAAGTTTCATTTTAAATTCGTCATTTTAGGAAGGTAGGAAACTCAATCAATTTAGTGTCAATGAGTTAAACGTGTGTCATTAGCCCTCATTTTATTTTTTTTTTCTAGTTGGTCAGGTTGACTATATCTCTATTCCTTCTGGGCAAATCTCTTCCCACTTAGTTGTGTAGGTTTCAGTACAGTACAATTAAAGTTGAGAGAGTGCATTTCAACCTAAAAGTGCGAAAACAAATGTGAGTGTATGACACAAATGTACGAGATCAAATCAATTTTGGCGAACAACTGATGATAAAATTATCTACGTAAAGAATCGTCAGCTCTATTCGCTTTGTCACACAATTTGCAACAATATAAATACCATTTGAGGTTTTCTATCAAACGAACAAGTCTCACATTATCACTATCATAATTACCATTCTTTCAATTCTAGTCCGATGCGAGTGAACATTGTCACTGTGACTCGGGATCAATGTGAAAAGGAACGCGGAACGGCACGCGAGATTACAATGAAATCCTAAACTCATTTAATTATCGTACTGACATTATAAAAGTAAAACAAAACACAAAATGTATATAAAACATTTTTTTTGTAAGCAGAGGAAAATGCAGCATATTGACAGAAGGCATTATTTTCATTATAAGTTTCCATTATTGATGTTAAAATTCAAATTTGATTATTATATAAGGAAATAGAATTGAACAGTCTTATCAATGAATAACAAAATGCATTAGTTACGGCTATCAAAATTTATTCCGTATCAAATCATAAATGATTTTATTCCAAATGTCTCAACCCATTTTTGAGGCCATAAGCAACTCATGTTTTAGCTCAAAAGCAACGACCTAATGAGAGATTTCTTTACTTTTGTTAATGACTTTAATTAAATTCCCTTTAATTATCAAAATCTTTCTCTAAGGTAGTGGACATACAAGAATTGAAAATATTATAAAATGTGTGCTTCACAAAAAATTGAATCAAAATGAGATTCGACTTATTTTGTCTTAAACATCATATTTCACACACTCATTTTCCCCAGCCGAACATACAATACAAAGTCACGGAAACAGGTCGGCGTCTTTTTTGCGAGACTGTACACATTACGCGACCTCCGTCGTTCGACGTCAGAAAGGCGCTACCCCATCCTCTCCCCAACCCTCCCGCCCCTTCCACTCCCCCGACCTCGCCGGTCGCAGCGAGACTGCGTGCGATAAGGCCCTATCAGGGCGTCGGGTCGGGCGGCGGTTCGCTATTTTATTATTTTTCTCCCCCGAAGTGTTTTACTACCCGGTCGGAGGGAAACCTGGAACGAGAATGGAGACGGGAAATCGCCGCGAGCGGGGACGGAGGGGAAGGTCGGGTCACGCAATACAGGCTCCATACGCTCGACGCCGTAAGGCCACGGTCTTAAATGCCACCGAGATTTGCATCACTGGCGGCGGTTCCAGCCTTCGCCGCGGCGCGGTGTGGCGCGAGGGGCGGCCACCGCGAAGAATGCGAACGGCGGCGGAAGCGGATATGGCCGGGCGTGGAGACAACAGCGCCAGCGGACGTATACAGGCGCTCTCGTATTGCAGTGGCTGCTGTAATATTGGAGGCCAAAGAGAACGGATGGCAATGAAAGAAGGGTGAACAGAAGTGACCTAGAAGGTGGCCGATTGGGCTATTGGTGGATTTCAGGACCAAGGCCAATTGCATTGAACATGATTCTAAATTTCAAATGTTATTGCGTTTACTTAGTAAGGCGCCCCGAAGTGGGGGGGGGGAGCGGTTAGAAGTCGCTGAGGTTTTCAGTAGAGGAGGTAACGTCCACCCATACTCAAGTTACTCGGCGGTACTCACGGTTCGCCACCAACCTTTGAGCAGGATTGGGCGAGGGACTTACTCCCAATCCCACAGATTCGACAGGGAGCATAAACCCCTGTCAGGTTGCCTAGATACGGCGGTACTCACGTCGATAACTTCAATGTGAAATCAGAGATGAAACAGGTTGAGGGGCCCCCCATCCACCCGGGCATTAGTTCGGGCGACCCCCAGTTGGACACTTCGGCGTGGCAGTGGCCTGATCCTCTGGGCAAAGAGGAGGGAAACTTGTCCCGGCGTACTGTGAGTGCTGTTAAATTTTGTGGTGTATTTTGTAGAGAACATTCGGACAGTGGGTTTTGTTCGGTTGTACTGAAGAAGTGAAGTGTTTCACAGGTTATGTCGAATTCCGAATCGTTGCCCACGGGCCCCAAAAGACGCAAACATACATTAACTGGACGCAGGGGAAGAGAAATTCAGCTTAGGTGTCGTGACAATGAGGTCATTTCGTTTTCTGTTGGGTCGTTGTCTATGAAATCTCAGTTTTGTATTGTGCTTCCCATGTGAAAGAAATTCTGCAAACAAGTTTCCCCTGTGTTGCTTAAATGGGAAAATAAGTTTCCCTTTGAGCAATATGCCACAAGAAATTAAAGTTGTTTATAAGAGATGATGACACATCAAACAATTTTAGAAATAATAACCGTCAGTACAATAGTGCTCTTTTTTGGTGTCATTTGGTGCCGATATTGCATTGCCACCTGATCATGAGCCATACGTGTTCAAAATTTAGGGAACTCTACATCACAGAATATCTTCGTTATACCCTGAAGATTCAAATAATGCAACATATTGTGATCATTAGTCTGGGCACAGAATTTTACATTTATCTCAGATCTCGCCGTCAAATTTTGACGGATTCTCACTAGTTCTAAATAAAAAGTCTTCCATTCGTCAGATGCATTGCCTCGCTTTTTTAAGGATGTGATGTTTTATCTTAGTTCGGAGAGCATAATTTAAATGTGAATATCGTTCGGACAGGATTGCACATTCCTCATGGCGAAGAAATAACCGGAGGTTCTTACGATAGAATTGTGGCTCACAATAAAGGGGATTTTCTTTCAAGTACAGCTTGGGATAATACCTCAAGCGTTGGAATGTACCATTTACAGTACTGTAGAGTTAGTATTACTTTCTGTTGCTTGGCATCTTATCCATCACTTGAAATATTAACTGCACTTCCTTTCTAAACACACAAGATTTTTCAACAGTAGCCATCTTATACCGCAATAACGTTTACCGCAAACATAACGCTCAGACATCAAGTGACTTTGGAATGCCTCAGACGAAATAAAAATAGTATTATGGCATCCATAAGCTGCAGAAGCAGGCTGCAAGCAGGCACACTCAAATGGCTATTCAACCAACTTTTAGAAGAAATGAGTTTCAAATTACAACAAGGGAGTTTGAAGTTTTTTCTATTTCATTTGGAGTGAAGCAGAAAAATAATATCAACACTGCACCTGTCAGGAAGGAAAAATTGAAGACAATATTTTTGTCTGCTACTCAATATAAATAATGAGAAAATATTCGTGAAAAAATAAACAATGTATTCCTACATATTTATATATACATTTATGCAATATCATGTACATAAAATACATGAGGGAGTTCGTTCAAATAGAAACCAGTGATCTAAACATTATAACTGGATGCACAACTGCAATGCTGTGAAGAGCTGAAAATCGTGACGATCATTTTTCCTTAGGTTACCTGCGGTGAACCTCTTTACTTTCTTAGGAAGTTAAACTTGGTTAAATGTGTGTTGCTTGTTGTTAACTGATGGTTGAAATCATCTGTATGAACGAAAATGCCGAAATATTGTATAGCATTTGGTTGTAAAAAACGCCAACAAAGTGGAAATAGGATACAGTTCGACAGGTAAGTAAATATGGTGCAGTTAACTAGTAGGGAATGTAGTACTTGCATAACATTTGCTAGCCATTTCTCTACTATTTTTTTAGGTTTCCTCTTTTCACGAACGGAGTTACTTTAAAATAAGGTGAATGCAGTACACAGGGAACATTGGTCACCCACAGCGTACATTACAATTTGTAGTAAACCTTTTTGTAGTGAGAGCTATCAAGAAAGGCCTGGTATAAGAGTAAAATTTTTGAATTAATATGCTGTTCCTTCAGTATTAGACTTCCCAAGGCATCTTCTGAAAAAAAAACTTAACCAATTGTTAAGCTAGCGAGAATACATCAGGAGACGACTATTATTTGCCATTAGTTGAACTGAAGTAATCATTAAAGATACGTAAATGTGATATATGGAAGTGGTAAATTTAATTCACTGAACTGGGCTTTAAAAGCAAGATAATGTTCCCACTCAAGAAAATAAATACGACTCTCTTTACTACAATAACTACGAAAACTACCCTGGGTAAATGTAAAAAAAAAGCCCCAAAACTGAAAGAGTGGATTTTGTTAAGAAATGTAGATGAATTGTAATTTCAAAGTAATAAATATTGATTACTTTCGAATATTTATTCTTTTCGTGAACTTAAAAGAATAAATATTTAAAATTGGAATGGAACACTTAATTCTCACTAGATTCTGGCAAAAGGGCTAAATGGAAGTGCGCTCTTGGCGTCAGATTAAGGAGCAATAGACTTTCACCAACATGGCGAACGCGTGAACGGACCGTCACGATTTCTCAGCACAGAGTGTTGTCTCCCTACTCTAGAGCTCGCTGACTGAAACTGTAATGGAACGGTCGCATATGCGAAATTGGGCGTGCACAGAATAATATTTCTGTAGCATTGGAGCTCGTCGACGTTTGCCGGGGAAACGGTGCTGCTAGAAACGGTGCTCGCGGCGCTGGGTTCCTGCAGGCGGAAACAAAGAGGTCTTCTGTTAAGGGATGGCGGAGGGCGATCTAATGTACGTGGCTCATCGGACACGCCGCACCCCAAAACTCGGCAAAAAACGTCGCGCATTCCAAAAGCCACCCCCGCCCACCGCGCTGTCGGGCGTAGAGACGGCCTGCCGAAGGGGGCATTCCGATCGCGGAGAGAGGCACTGGTGTTCTTGCCGAGGGAGCTGGCGTAAGGGCGTTCACGCGTTTGCGCTCATATGGGAATGACCGCGGGCCCATAGCGCCGCCGTCGCCACAGCTACTATTTCCGGGCGCGAACGTGCTGCTCGGGCAACGTCGCGTTAGAGGCATCGCTCAGCTGATGCCCGATCGTCCGACATGGGCGTGGCAACGCCGCCGTGCGAGGCCGCCTCCGCTGGATCGTGGCTGCCCGCGGCGCATCAGCGCTCCCGAGGGGCGTGTGCCGCCTCCGCTGCCGTCGCCGTCGCCACCGACGCTGGCCAATGCAGGCAGCAATGTCGCCAACAATTAGATTAAGTA
The DNA here is from genome assembly GCA_011170035.1 of Teleogryllus occipitalis. Lineage (NCBI taxonomy): Eukaryota > Metazoa > Arthropoda > Insecta > Orthoptera > Gryllidae > Teleogryllus > Teleogryllus occipitalis. The sequence continues at coordinate 188,841 of BLKR01001768.1, forward strand.
TTAGTTTTAAGACGGTTTAACGACTACGAATGTAATGCGAGGCTTCACCTCGGGAATCACCTTGAAACAAAGTATGCTAATTACATTTTAGATATATATCCTTATTATTGTTTCAATATCAATGCATGTACAAACCCGAATCACGTATGCATTCTCCTCGGATCAATTAGGAGCAGCCGGGCAAAGCTGTTGGCGAAGCTGACGCCGGGAAGGCAGGTGAAAGGGTCAACCCTGGGATGATTTCCCCCGAAGTATGTGATGATACCGAAAGGGGAGAGTCACAAAACATACGCCGTGACTTTGCATAATGCTGTTTTCCACGAATAAAATGTTACTTTGTTTCATAGTTCTGTCAGTGCATATGGATTATGGCAGTACATTTTGTGTTATCTAGAAATGTGACCCAGTGTTTTATCATGATTGTCAAAACACTCCTATTTACCATATGCCTCGGGAAGATGCAGACTGCTATCGTTGCTGCAGACGTTGGGAGAATGTAATTCATGGATTCCACCTAAGAATTTAATCCGAGCGCATAGTTTTCCTGGGGAATGTTGTTCCTTTAGAAATAGGAATGAATATCATATCGTTTATGAGTTGCAACACTGACACAAATCAAAGTAGTATTGCTACAACAACACATACTTCCACACACTATTGGAAATACTTACGTAATACTGAAATATTGCAATTTCTGTGCTACTAGCACTTCAGCTATAACTTGAAAGAGTCCAATTCAACGAATTCAAACGAAGGGCCACTGATGCATATATCTGCATTTGTTTTGGAACAGTAGTAATTTCTTACTTTTACAAATAAAACAAACATTAACTATTACAGTACTTGCAGAACAATACAGAAAAAATAATAATTTCACACAAGCCTGCGTTGGTTACATTGAAATGACCTTTCACTTTTTGAATCCCATAATAAACGATCAAAACTTCTTAAAGTAAAGATGTATGTTTGTTATACTAAGTTAAATGTATTACCTTCCTTCAATCTATTTCATTTCATAAGAATGGTATCTACATCATACAACCATCACAACCGACAACAATGGGATGCATTTGAAAAATTTTCAAACCACTGTGTTGTCATTTTGTGAATTGACAACTTGTCAAACAAAGCGTGCGAAATTCGAATTTACAATTCCGAATTTTTTTCCACTTTTTGAAAATACAAAGCGTGCGACGAGCACGGGATTAGTACCATTTTCTTTATTGTTCTTTGCTACAGATGTGAAAAAAATTAAAAATTGGAGACGTTTCTGAGAAAATAATTGTTTAAAATTTAAAAATTGCCTGTTTGACATGAAATTACATAAAAATACATATATTTTCCAAAACTTTAACATAACGTTTATTGAACATATTTTTTGATGAACAAAATTCATGAAGACAAAAATATCTTCATAATTGTAGTTGTAGGAACACACCGAAAAAATATTTTTTGCAATTTTTGACATTTTTGCAAAATTAGGGATTGCAACGAACACGAGACCTACAACATTCTCTAAACTTGTTTACGCAATCAAACAGGATAAGATCTTGAACAATCTATTACAGTTTTGCTGCTTCGACGCTAGTCGATTTTACCCTATCTATAGAATCTGCAACTGTATGTGAAATTAAATTAATTACTTGATTTTCGACGCGATTCTACTAAACCGGTGTACCTCTCTGCTCAGTAATAACGTTAAATTTTAGAATGTATTGACAAGGGTGTATTGTATTGATGTCAAACACAAGGAGCATACAGAACAAGTGACGGAGTATAAGAGGGTTTTGAAGAAAAATATATATTCCAGGCTTAATATGGAAACGGAGAAATAGAAAATTGGGTGGGGTTTAACATACGAGAGTTCTTGCACGGGTACGCTAGTCAAAATTTGATGTTGTCAATTTGGAGCCGTTGTTGAGAAAAAAAATTGCCTATATTTCACGCCAAATTACGCGAAAACTACCCAGATTTTCAAGCAATTGTACATAATGTTGTTTTAAAATTTGTTAATGAACAAATCTGTTAATGAACTTTGTCATTCTCTTAAACGTACTCCACACTATCCAACACGAAAATTTAGTCAAAACGTTTGGTGATATTTTTTGAAATTTTTGAAAATGTCCCAGAGGCTTTATGTAAAGTACCTCCCAAAATTAAAATATCGTTTTCAATTTCAAGGGGCTGCGACATCAGCCAGATCGATTACGGATTATCAATTTTGGCGAAAATCTTTCTAATGCCTCTAGGCCCCTAGTATTGTTCATAGATCACGGACCCACAAAACTAGTATTTTGACTACACAACGTGTTAGAGGAGGTAATTTATTATACATAATGACAAGACTTATCCACTTTTTCATTACCAGAGATCGACAATAAATGTTTTTCTGTCAAAAATTCACAGTTTTCCCCTTTGTCATTACCATTAGGTATAGGCAGACCTGGCAATGCCATTACTTTGCAACTGCAGGTTATTAAGTAAATACAATTCAAGTTGATAACTAACCCATTAAATTCAGATTAACTAGGTATTAACTACACTTTACTACATTGCACTACACTTTAAAAGTCAAATATGCGATTAATGTTGTCCACCGTTTGGTTCAGACTTCCTACTTTCTAGATCGCATCTTCAATGTTTCTCAATATTATGAGTCGAAGCGAGGCGTGCAGTTGAAAAAGATATCCATAGATTGCTATTCAAGCAGAATCCTCTTGGAAATGGCGTAGAGTCAACCTCGTCAATTAATGTTGCAAAAGTAACGCTCCCAATATTTTTCTTTAATTCAAGCCACTCCTTAGATAATCCCGATATCGATAAGAATACGATATGAAAATTTCAGCCAAATCAGTCGAGTAATTTTTGTGTCTACATGTGACAGGCATACGCGCATTCCCTTTCTTTTATACGTAGATTAGTTAATTATATATCCAGATTAATTGTTACATGGCAAATCTGGGCAGACAAATGGGAATGAAGAGGGTGAAGCATTACAAGAATTTGGCCTACACTCAGCCGCCACAACTACTTTCATTTTAAACTAAATATGCAAAACTTATTTTTAAACATCACACACTTCTGGTCAAATAATAGTTAATCACGTTTCAGGCTACGCTCTGCAAAAATTCTAATAGATAAACGACTTTTTCGTGAGAGTGGGTTTGTTCTATGTCCTGGTCGTCAACTATTCTGCTGTTAAAACGTTCACCCTCAAGGTTGGGAATGCACTCGCTATGAAATTGTCTTGGAGAAATTTGATTTACTTGTCCGAGATAACGTTCAAATATAATCGAGTTTTTTTTTCAAATTCCGGCCGATATTTCACAATCGCAAGGGTAGAATATGCAGCCAACACGAGCTTAATACTGGGCGGTGTGGCGGGTTGCTTAGCTTCTGTTCAAAGGCGCTTGAGCAGATGGAGCAGATCATAAACGCGAGTCATCATAAATGTCCCCACTTATTTTAATGCAAGGTGCTTTTCTAAATACTGCTGATACTAATAAGATTAAAGTGCAACAATTTCAGAAATCAGTCGAGTAGTCTTTGCGTCTGATAGCGACAGACATACGCACATTCTCTAATGTGTGTGTGTGTGTGTGTGTGTGTGTGTGTGTGTGTGTGTGTGTGTGTGTGTGTGTGTGTGTGATTCTTGAATCTCAACCGCGTAAAAGTTATTGAATAATTTTAGTATTGAATAAATTTCAAAATAGACCTTCCTTCTTAGAACTATGACGCAATTGAAGTATGATGAAGAAATGGTGTGCGGGAGACTGCTCGTTTAGCACCGTCACCGCTAATGGGAGTGGAACTTTATGAACGACTTACGACTCGCGAAGACGCCACGATAAGCCCCTGGGAGGGCAATTCAAAAAGGAAGTTGTCAAGCAGCAGTTAGATGAAGCTCTGATAGGCTGCACGAACTGTAAGTTAACTAGTCTGCCAAGATAAGCAACGAAAGAATAACATTACTTCACCGTCGTAAAATCCTCTTTATCTACTCTAGTTGACGCACCAATAATTTGTCAAAGATTTACTACTTGTGAAACAACAAGTTAAGTTGGAAAAGTGAAATTCGGGCGACCGACCAGTAATTAAGAAAATTCTTTTCATAATATTTCTACTTCCTGAAGATGGTCCTATTGTCCTTGACATTAGTAATACCATGTAATAGCAATAAACGCAATGTATATTACGAACGAAGCATTAAGTCACGGATATTAATATTTTTAGGGTAAGATAAAGACCAGGAGGGAATATCAGTTACTATATCGAAATTATTATACTGTAAAAAACAAAGCAACTAATAAGAGCACAAGGAATAATATTATTATCTAATAAAACTCATATATTTATAAACATTATAATATTTTATCTTTTTACGTAATTTTGCTCTTTAAGAATAATATAACTTTTGTAAATCTAATTGCTGACATTTATTTACAGTTCTAGGTTTATATATTACAAAAACCATACTAGAAAAAGCCTATATGTTCGCTTGAGGAAGGTATTTAAGAATATGTGGAATTGCACGTAATATCATCGACAGAGAAACCCAAGTTCATGGTTCATGACGTAAAATCAATGAAGAAGCCTTCGTAAATTTATGTGCACTTTTTCAATACCAGGGCCCCACCAAAGAAAATTTTCTGACGAAAATTCGCTGTTTTCCTGCGCACGATTATATAACTTTCTCTTCTTACGAAATAAGTGCGAGAAAATAGAAATAAAAAAGTTGGGCGGTATTTAAGAAAATATTTTTTAAATTCCTTACTCGTAGCAAACATTATGCAAAAACTACTCATATTTTCGGTAAATCGCACCTGAACTTATTTAAATCATTCCTTGAAATGATCATCATTTCAAGCATTTGCACACACAAACGCAAATAATGTATACAAATTGCTGGAAACGTGCACTCTAATGCCGTGAGATATATTTTAAAAAAAATTACATTCGTGTAATTTTTGAACTAGTGGTGCTGCCAAAGCACATACTTTCTTTCATTGGTTCTAAATGCTCCGCAATGCTGTACTACTATATAAACAAGCAAAAGTGTTTGCAACCAGGAAAAGTTTTTCCGCCAAGTTTTTCCGCCCCGAGATTCTATCTCAATTCATCAGAGTTCACTTGCCAGCACCCATACCACTGCCCCAGCCCAGAGCTATAAGGATCGAACTCGGGCAGAGACATAAAAAGGTAAATACCTGATTAATGTTAAAAAACATCTACAATCCAAATATCCATTAGAAATTCCCAAAGCCTCTAGCCCGTTCAGCTTGATCAAAATACATAAATTTTGCAGAAAATTGGCTGAACGGTTTAGGAGCTACAGTTGTTCTCAGACGGAGTGACATCTGTTAGGTTGATAGGTTGAGTGATAGAATGATAGTAATTCCGGGCGCGCCAACTCCTAAGCTCATTAGTCCCGAATGTGTAGTACATGTTTTGCTCGGGAGGTAGTTATAATCTTCCCTAGATAGCTAAATTGAGCGCCAAACTAACAGCGGCTACCCTTCCTCAACCACGTGCCTCCCGCCAGAGGCCTAGCCGGGACAAGTTATAAGCTCCCGACCGGTCTCCTGGTATACGTGATAGTGTGGTGCATGTGTGTAAGTAAAGGGTAGGATAGGACAAGGAAGAAATTTCCATTGGAAGAAAAAATCGCATGCGGTCCGTTTGGTAGGGTACAGCCCCGGTATTTGTCTCATGTTTATCAGAGAAACCACGGACACCTACCGATCAAAGTAGCCGGCCGCTAGAATTCTTTTCCACACAGCGACAGTACTCAACATAGCTATCCGGCCAGTGTCGAAAATACTGCCATCGTCCTGACTCGAACCTCCCGGGCAGTGGCACTACAATGACATTAGTTGAGAAAATTTTGCAAAAGTTCGAGGGGCTTCATGTAAAGTCTTCTTCTACTGCACTTCATGGATTACGCTTGAACCTATTCCGTCTTCATAAGTTTTTCGTCCATCTTTTTGGGTCTGTTGAGGCATCTTCTTCCATTCGATTGATATAGTAATGCTACTAAAGTAGCAAAGTAGTCTTGTATTATCCATCCTTTGCGTAGTTGATACCAGTTTTTTCGGTATTTGGTTCTTGTGCTTCCAATTTCTTCGGCATGTAGTTTTTCTCTAGTCATGTAAAGTACCCCCAAATATTAAAGAATATTTTTCCAAATCAGAGCGCTTTGAGTCGAGCCAGATCGATCTGGGAATATCCATTTCGGAAAAAATACTACATATAGTTTAGGTGCTAGTGATGTTCACAGACGGAAGAAGACAGAGGAAGTACTGTAATTTACAAGTAGTAGTGTACATGTAGGAGTACGATTTGTCCACTTTTTCGGTATCAGGGCCCCACAATACCAGTTATCTGAGAAAACAATTACCTTTTTATCGCATTACAACACTTTCCATTTTCTACGTAAGTGGTTTGCGAGAAAGTAAATGGTCGGGATCATCTGTCTCCTAGATAAAGACCACAAGAACAGAAAAACTTCAAAATATAAATCCCTATCCATACCTCATAAACTGAAAATATTTTCTTACAAACTTGCAGAAAATAACATTTCCATTATTTTTCACATTGTTTTTCTAGATCCTGGATTGAATTCGAAATTGTCGATACAATTCAGATTTTGTATATTCCACTCTCCTAATAGAATTGTATAATCCTTCCTTGATACTTCTCACATTCAAGTATACATTCCGAACTTGTGTCGTGAAGGTGCCTCTGTCTGGTGTGTTGGAAAATATCGCAATGATTGACAATGAGGGACAGGGTCAAAACCGTATTGGACCGTGATGGAGTAGTAGATCCATTAATCAATTACACTAGTCTGCAAATTTAAACTTTTTGTTTGTTGTCTGAAGTAAAATATGTGATTTTACATAATGCCCATGTGCTGAATCCAAATTTTCAATCCGTTTATCATGTAATGTTTTTATGCGAAATCATTTTTCATAATATTTTCTTTTATGAACACTCATAATATTTATTTTAAAGAAAGAATAATATTTAATGTACACATCTTAATGAAATTAATGTATATGGTTGTTAATACATGTCACTAGAGTGTTTTTGCTTTATTTTGTCTTGTTTACATCACTATTGGAAAATTTTAAACAAATTTTACCTCCGTTGCGTCTTACTTGAGAAAGCCCTCCCGTTCCATTTTCTGTTATGTTTGTCTTTTGGTATTTCACGTTTAACATCCAAAAACATTCTGCAAGCAAATTGATGCTTATTAGCCACATTTATTTGATTGTGATACTTGTTGTTTCCAAGAAATTTTGAAACAATGTAATAGAAAGACAGTCATGGTGATCTGGGCTGTCCGGGTGACGCCGCGTCGAAGTCTGGGGTGCCGACGTTTCGACCGACATATCGCGGTCCTCTTCAGGGCTGTACTGCGTCAGGATGTTGGGCGCTCTGGTTTATGTAGAGAATGGGGGGGGGTACTACATACGATCACTGAATAAGCATAGGTAGTGAACCAAGTCGTTTCCATTATGAAGGAGAACGCCCTTTAGACATGGCTTGGAAACATTAATGAACATTATCCACTCACTTGGGTCATTATTTGCAATTCGAAGTTGTAGCATACGTTCTTTCACATTATTACTATACTAAAAATACGCATAAAACATTGAAACTCCGTAGGCAGCAATATCATCGCAGTCTAGTATTATAGACGGCTTAGCGTACAGTGACCTGTTCGTGTTCTCGCTATGGCCACATGTTCCTTTCTGTTAAGATTTTTATTATGTTTAAGACTTTGGAAATTGGTTACTTTGTTATAAAGGTCACTTATTTTAATCGTTGTCCAGATGAAGAACCAATTTTCCTCAATTACTTTTCCAATATGTTTCACTGGATCTTGGAGTGTATTCCAAATTTCCAGTACAATTTTTGGGTTATCAGTTGTACTTCCACTAACCACTCATGCTTCCTTTGTATATCTGTATCTTGACTCATATCCCAAACCAATATTACTTCTTTACCTGACGTGGTAATGTCATGATGCAGTTCATGGATTATAATGATAATTTCACTTAAAGTTTCGTTGTTTCTTATGCTATTTATTGCAGTGCGAGAGTTTGAGTATAGACTGAACTTTGGATGGTTAATATTTTAATAATTTTCATGTCGGTCAAGATGGCACATAATTCGGCAGTAAGATGGCTGGCACAGTGGTTAAAGTTTATGTTTAACTGATACTTCTTTCGTTACCACTGTTATTTCTATTCCTTGTGTATTTTTAATTGCTTTGGAATGAACTAGAAAAAACATGTAATTGTTGGTCTGTCCAGAGTTTATATGGACCGATATAGGCTAATGCGATACCTAATATGTAAATATTATTTGTATTTAGTCTTAAATGAGACTGTCATGTTAATTTTCTAATCAAATTTCTATAAAAACAAGGTTAAAATGCTGCTGTACGATATTATCACGTACCAAAATCATTGAAAGGTAAGAAACATAATATTATTCAAAAATCGTGAAACATAAAGCGTTGGAAGATTTTTTGGGACAAGAAACACTTTTATGCTTCTTAAATATTTTTTTAACATAGGTACCCTATTCTGAATATTAAAGAAAATGGATCGGTCGTATCACACTGGCTCAACCTCCATTCAGTCCGTCCGCCACTCCAAATAAAAACTACATAATTGCTTATTCCTTCACATATTCCCATTTCCTTGGTAGATGGTACATATGGTCATTGGTCTTAACCTCTTGCTATTTGAATGATGGTCGGGGATCATGAAAGTTGAATCATGATGATAGATGAATGATTATTATGAATGGAACGTTGTTGAGATGAAATATTTCGTGGTATGACAGAAGTCTGCCACGTAGGGGTAGTCGTATATTAATGCGTTCGGCTTCATATGATTTGCTTAGAAGAAAGCACTTGACCCTGATTTTACCTGCTATTCGTCTCTGTCTAATATGCGAAAGTAAGTATACTGGAGTGTCAGTTCAATAAAATATTGCAAACTCAACACTGAAATAAGTTACAACCCGCTTATTGCAGTTACCGAACGAACTTTAAATTAACCTAAAAGTTTCAAATATCAGCATTGCGATGGACCTCTTTTGACATGTCACGAAATATTGTATCACTGTGAGATGGGATATTCAGTGCAAATACCGCCACCTAAAATAAGACATTCAGCACAAATACTGGACTATTCTTCTTGGGTGAAAAAGTACACTCTTCTAGCTGGGGTTTTGGAATAAGTGGTCAATAAACCATGCGCAATTCATTTACAGATATTTCGCCATGATTAGTAAATGGGATTGTTTCACAATGCACAATTTACGCGAATGTAATTTTCTTTTGTCTTTTAATGGAGACTTTTGCCACCTTCAAAAAAGGTGTGTTTTCCGAAAAGTTGAGGGACCAGAGCTCTGAAATGTGAACTAAACTGAAAATCAAACACTTCATTTTACTTTTCATATTAGCAATGACATGTTATTCTTTACAAAGAAATTTGATAATGTTTTTTACACATTAATGTTTTTAAATATCGAAACAGTGCATGTGAAAGTACATAGTTTTCATATTTACATCAAAACTTGAAAATGTTTTGTAGAATTTTATTGAGACTGTTTCAATAAATACTCTAAATAATAAATAATTTAGCATATATTTTTTGTTAATATGTATATGTTTAACAAAACACAGCCAAGTTTCCAAGTTCAGCAGATAAACTGTGAACCAAGCTTAGCGTTGAAGAGAATACTCCCAAAAGCGCGTAATCGTAATACTGTGCACAGAATAATGCCAAACCTAATTACCGATGATATGTTAGTTTCCGATTTTCAACAAAGTTTCTGTAATTAAGCTAAATCGTGATATTCCTGGTAACATCCGAGTACCGGGAACCTTCGCGCAATATAACCAGCAGTTAATGTAGCCAACGGAATCAGGCATCGTCTGAACTGTTCTGATGAAACACCCATTATAAGAGGTGACAAAGGTAAAAAGCTTTAATCCGTTACATCGTTTGCTAATTTGAGCTGTGATCATTGAAGAATAAAATATGAAATCGCAGAATTTCAAAAGTCATTTTTGAGCTGAAGAAATCACATGTACAAAACAAATGAAACCGAAAGGTGTAGAGCTTAGTTGAGAAAGACCAAACCTAAGTTGAAATATACGTTAAAACTTTTCACGTAGGTACTTATAAAAGCCTTGAGCCAGGGAAATTATCTTTCAAAAACTAAATATTTTTTGCGTAATGTAGCATTTTCTTAGTGATCAATCGAGAGACATACCATCTATCTCGACAACATCCTTCCTAAAAGTCAAGAAGAATTCAATCTAGAAATTGTAAGTAATTTAAATTCATCATCACTTATTACATTGCAAATCGGGCTAAAACTGTTTTTACAGTGCTCTCAAAACATTAAGATGCATATAATATTGTGTACTTCCTATTGTACTTAGGATTACTGTGAAACGGGGCGTATTAAATTATTAGATGAAGTTCAATATTAAATATAATAAGTATCAACAATTATACTTAGATAAACATTATAACATTTACTGTTTCATTAAATTCATAAAATAAAAAAGTAATCAAAATATTATTTTATTGAATTCAACGAATTCAATACTTCTATTTAAGTCTTGAATTAAATGTCCTCATTTAGTTGAAAGTTCTTCAATTGCCAATGATATTTTAGATAATTATGTATCTTTTCGGTCAAACTCGAATATCTTTACTAAATGTACAAATTAACCAATTAATGTGTGCTCGTCCATCATGCAAACAAGTAATCTAACTTCAACAATTTATCCAACACGGTATTTGAGTCAGTTTCCACATGATGAGGAGTAGCACGGCCCTGAAACTCTACCCATCTGGAATAATCTGCTTGTTTATCCTCTCCGCTTCCGCAAACCATCACGGGTAGATCTGAGCGCCCATAGAGTATTGCTCGTGCCAGCCGTCTCGTCTCATGAATGCCCTAGCTGCGCGAAATCATAAGCTACGACACTCCGAGTCAATGCCAATTTAATAACTTATAAGGTCTTCTCATGACCAATATTTGGGTCCTCTATCTAATAAAACTTTTTCCAATTGAAAAAAGGAATATTAAAATAATAGATACAATATAAAATATAAAATTGAAAATCACTTTCGTTCAAAAATATGGCAATAACATTAAAACATCATTATTTCTGATTTAATGCCTGAATTTATTTTTTGGATAATTTATCAAATAATTAAGCATTCATTTTATATATTTACGAACTAATATAAAATATAGTTATTGTGGTGCTCTATTTAGTGCGTGCTTGGTCTGCGTGGGTGTGAATTCACCCTTACGCCAAACTCTCCGCTGTTTCGAATTGGTGCGGTTCCTGGAAGGTTGCATACTGTAAAAAAAAACAACGGCGTGAAAGGTACAATGTAGTGCAAAATATGCATGTTTGATATTTATTACTAGACCCGATGTTTTCCAAGTGGTGGTTTGTAAACTACTCCGGGTTCGGAAGATCGATGAAGAAAGTTTGCGAGAATGATATTGTGATGGCAAAATAGGGGGATCACCCTGTACCTCCCAGTCAACAATGCTGTAGAGGCAACAATGTAACAGCTGAATTATCAGAGCCACTGGAAGAGCGTGAGATGAAGTTAGGAGGCAGGGTTGGGGTTGATTCATATCTGAGTATGCCAACCGCTATATTTATTAGTACCGTTAGTATAGAGAATGTTTTAAAGCGAGAGATTGCAGTGTGTTTTACACGCTGGATGGTAAGATCCGGCGCTGACCGCCACAACTCGCTTGTATGTAATTCCCTCCTCAAGATATCTCTCCCCTCCTTGCCAAGTCAAGCTCTAGCTTCTGCTAGCTCTAGTCTCCCGACATGGGTGATAGTGCAGTGCATGTAAGTGTAAGAGTGAGTAAAAATGACGTGAGGATAAGACAAGGAGTTGAAAGGAAATACGATATCTCGCGAGGATCGTGGCCCGTTCGTTAGAATATTTCTCCGGCATTCGTAAATCGGTTGTAGAAACCGCGGACAACTATTGATTAGAGCAGCCGGCCACTAGATTTATCCTCTAGACGCCAGCTGAATTGGACCAAACTATTTATCTGGGGTTGAAAATCGTGCCACCTTCAAGACTCGAACTCTGGGACCTCCCGGTCAGAGTCGTTCCAACGTCAGCAACAGTGCTGCCTCCGAGCTAAACTCGGCCGGAGTAGGGTTGCCGGGTGTGTGTGTGTGTGGGGGGGGGATGTGACAGGGCGATAGCGTTCCCCAGTTGCCTTGGGCGCCAGGCGAATTGCTCCTATTACCCGCGCACATGGCTCGCACACGCTTCGTTAGCCTTCCGCATCTGGCGGCACCGGAGAGCCACCCTCTTGCACCCGGCTGGCTGCCTGGCTTCTTGGTGGATTGGTTGCTGCTAGGTAAGGCGAGAAACCGCACACAGTGATGTCGGGCACTGATGTGTATGCCCAAGAGAGAAAGGACAAGAGAATGGAGAGGAAACACACACATGGAATATTGCTTGAAGCAGCCAAGTAACTTTGAAGATTTAAAAGAAACGATCAGGGGGTAGAAGGTTAATGATAAGAATTGCAAATGTCTATCATAAATATAGAGCATTAAAAATTAAGTCTTCCATGACATTTGACTTATTTTAGAGAATTTACAGGTTCACTTATCCAACGTTATCACAAATACTGCGGATTGAAGGTCTGGAATCGATCCAGGAGAGCTGACATAAGAGTCGGCCCGGAGGCCGAGATCGTTTAGAAAGTAGTGTCATAGTGATATCGGACCGAAGGGTCGCGGGTTAGAGTCCTGCCTCGGGCATGGTTATACTTTCGTCCTTTCACCTCCTATCTTCACCATTTCGTTTCAATTTCATAGTTACCATACCGTTAACTCAAATAGTGGTCGCTAATCACCTAGCTGTTGATGCGACCTTAAATAACAAAACAAAACAAAATTACATGAGAGCCCAGATCTCGCATGAAATGGAGGCGAAAATTTAACAGAGAGATATATGGAGATATATAAATAATTAAATATTTTCTGCTTCTAGCGTATTGTGCCATATAGAATTATAATAATTCCATATTTGCTCTTTCTTAAAAAAAGATGGTTAATTTCTTTTTATAAAATATTAAAATTCACATTCAAAAAATTCGTTTTAGCTGTGATAAACTGCATTTTCAATTTGTTAAATCATATGGAAATGAAAATGTGTCACATCTACTTTCCGTTTGCTGCCATTCATATACAGAAATTATATTCTTAGGAGAAAATAGTTATGATAGTAGCAGCGTCAGCACTATTAGAAAAGAAAACAGGAGCTGCGAATCTCACGTGTTAAAAATTAGGCTATTTAATGAAGTGTTTATTAACAACGAATTAAACCTCGCAGCTTGAACTTTCTTTACAGCATTATTTCATTCTCACAGAAATAATATTTTCAAACAATGCCCTTTTAAAAATAATAAATATTCAAGATACCCTTGAAATTACCTTCTTAATCTGAATATATTACCCACGTCTCAACCATGACGTTGCTCCAAATACACATTGAAGATAGTATGAAGGATGACGCATGGCGAGGGCTGATATATTGTAGAGGGTGGAAGGCAGCAATCGACAGCAATGACGGACAGCGGCGACGCACGGTGTCACGTTGCAGGGCTTCGTGATAAAAGAACGACGCTCTGTTGGCGACAGGTCGTGAGGAGTCAGACTCGGCGAAGAGGGACGCGTGGGAGGCGCAGGGGAAGGCGGAACCTCCAGTGCAGGCGCGCGCAGCGGTTGCATTGCGCAGGTGCCCGAGGCTGCGATCGGACCGGTAATTACGACTCCGGGTAGGCGAGGGATCAAAGGGCGTGGCGCATAGCCCCCTGGGAAATCATTAATCGCCTCCTATTCGCCGCCCCCTCACCTCCCCTCATCGCCATTTCCTCCATCTCAATCACCACCTCTTCCGCCGCACCACGCCTTCGACACGGACCGCCGCTCCCACCTAACCGAAGTCCCCCATCCCCTTCGCAATATTTAACCTCGCCGCCGCCTCGTCCAACCTTTAACGCCTTATTCTTTCATGCCCACCATCCATCCTCACCCCACCTTTCGGTGCCGTTTGTGCTTGTCACTATAGCCTCTCCCTCTCTCCTTCACGTTTGTCTCCAATACCATGACTGCCCCGACTCCGGGGTTCAATGCTTCCATCCACTCCCATCGGTATCGCCAACACAAGCGCTTCCACTACTACTCCGGACTTCACAACTGCTCTCCCTTCACTCCCTCTACACCCATCCCCACTCCTGCCTTGCTTTCGACTCCTCAACGGCCGCCCACGTGTCTGCGGCTGTTTCTGTTTACACTACTCTCATCCTGCACCCTTCAACACGGTCGCTTTCATCCAACTGTCCAGGCATTCTCCATTGCCACCTCCCCCATCACCAACGCCTTTGCAGATCGCTGAGCCCCTCTCCTCGGTTTCCCTCGATACCACCCCTCCACCCTCTTTTTCTCTTCCCTCACTCCACCTACGCCTCCGTTTCACCGTCTGCTCCTCAGTAACATTGCCGTTTGCCGTTGCCTCTGCACCGCGAGAGACGTGTCGGGATATCAACTGATGTCAATGCATACCCCTGACCGTGAGGTCCTAGGTTCGAGTCCCGACGGTGGCAGGACCATCGACACTAGTTACACAGCTAGGTCGAATTCAGTCGCTGTCAGGACGACAGTTCTAGCGGCTCGCTTCTCTGATTTCTCCGCTGAAAGCCAAGCAAATACCGGAGCAGTACCCTAGCAAACGGGTCACGGACCGCTTCCGATCATTCCTCCCTCTTCCCTGTCACCTCACCTGTCGTTACACACTACCCTTTCACCTCTCGGTATGTAATATGCACTACATGTACGAGATTATTGACGGTAGCAATAATGTCTAACGACTATAGTTCAGCTGACGTGCCCAGAAGCACTAAATAATCTGTCCTTGAACAATCTGCTTCGGTCTCCACCGTAGATTGCATTCCTCCTTCCTCCTCGTGCGCCGCTGGCCCCACCTCCGTTCGCGAAACGCCCTCTCCCTCACGCTACCTCCAGCGCCTCCCTGACGCCGACGCCGACGCCGACGCCGACGCCGACGCCGACGCCTCCGAGTTGCGCGGCGCCGCTGGCAGAATCCCGCGCACTTGCCGCTCGCGCAACTCAATCTCAGGCCTGCGTGGCGGTTGTCGATTCCGCCGCGGAACAGCGCGCCTGTTTTCGCCTGTTAAGGCCTGTTTCGCAGCACTTCGCACCTGTCTATAATGCTTAGGGTCTCAAGGGCCTGCGCCAGTACACATTCTAATTAAGAGAGATACAAGATGGGCGAGGGTGATAATAAGCACGAGAATTGTACCTCCAAAAATGCTGAAGACTCTTTTAAGCAAAATTAATGGCAGATTGCATCCCACAGTATCTATCTTTAATGTTTAACTTTAATGTTCAATAGCTTACCTTCTTCAGTAAATAATTATTTACAGTAAACTAGTATTTATGAATTACTGCAGTTAAGGCTATATATAACGGAGTTAAATTTAATGAACACAAACCGATAATGTGAAATTTTAAAAAAAATACTGAAATTGCGTATAATGGTTTTGGAAAATTATATCCCTTTTGATCTATCGCAACTGACAAATGCTTTCACTTTTCGATAAGTGTGTGGGCATTGCAACATTTCAGTAAATGTGTTATAACTTTACAAAAATGTTGTAAGCAAACGTTTGCACTTGACTTCTCTATACAAAATAACATTTATTATCAATTCTTGGTGCACTATCATACATTTTGAAAAAAATGAGAACAAAACCAAAATTATAGATGGTCTTCGATTAATAAAAATTGCGTTATTTGAAGGTGCAATTAAAATTCGACGTTTTATCTATAACTTACTGCTATCACGTTCACACTCATTAATTGGTATTCCTACCAAACATCGTCGGACCAATTCCAAAAGACAGTTTTGGGATATTTCCACTTTAAAATTTATCATAGCTCTAAAAATAACGGTTTGCATTCCGTTAACTTGAAGTTTATTATTAATTATTGCATTTTATGCCATGAATTTCAAATTCAAGTAATAACTGGCATTTTCTGATTGTTATTAATCTTAAAATGGCAATATCTCATAACTTACGATATTCAGTGGCTTAGAATTTTGAGTTGACGGTCCGGTTGCCTTTTGCAACCGAACCTTCGATATTCCACACGTTGGATCGTATGGTGGTCACCCCTGAGTCCTGACCACCAGGCGCACCCATCTTAGTTACATACCTGCCTTCCCTTCAATCGTGCCGATTAGTAAAGTTTATAACTTTCAAGTGCGTAATTTATGATCGGACCAATGTAGGTTGAGAGCATATCGGTACCTATTTAGTTCGACTTAGAGATGGAGTCCTGGCTACACCAGTATCTGAGGCATTTCAGTCCATTACATCTCACACAGCTGGTTTCCAGGACTCATATAATTTTATAGGAAGAGGGAAAGGAATTAGGAGAAAGACAAAGATTTCGAAGTGGTGTATGGTGTGCCGAGCGACAACAGAACTGAAAACATTCATGCCTTTTGCGGGTTTCAAACACACAGCTTTGATATAAAGCACACTTGAGTCAACACACCCTCGATCAGACCACATTACTTCCATTTATTAAGTAATGCAGGTCTAAATATCTCTCAACGATTTTTTAACCCAGTGATGGTCGAGGGGTGAGCCTAGCACTCGCTTTTAAATTTTGCTTGCAATTATTCGTCATTCAGGTGTTCTGTCTGTGGTTGCATGTATCTGCTGCTGTTTGAAATCCTAATAATAAAAGATACTCGATTATATGACTGATGCCAGCACACTCACCGTGAGATGGAGTCGTAAGGGTGAGTCTGGCGAAGAACTGACGAGCGCGCTCAACCTTACCCTATTGAGTACGCCTTTTTGTTTCGAAATTTTATGCTTTGTATTTATAAAATAAGAGTTAAGCGCTATGCCTTAACATTAAAACTACATTTTAATCTAATTTCGATTTTGGCAAACTGAACCGCTCCTAAACACAAATCGGTCGCTGATCAATAGAGGAAACTGATGAGATAAAGGTTAGATTACAATTCTTCTGCTTCGAAACGCTTATAACTTTTACTATATTAACACCCAAATATGAAAATATTAGATAGGCTCAAAAGAGAAAATCCCTATCAACCTGTGTAATTTTTTTAGTATTACTAGTCAATATTATATTTTTATGCCGTGACATGAATTAGTTTTCCAATTTTCCAAACTCCGAGTTTCTTTTTAATTTTAATTTAATTTTAAAATATATTTAATAAAGAAAATTCTTAAATATAACAAAATACGTTCACAATAACACTATTTCTCTATCTAAATTACATAATTAATTAAAATCATTGGTTATTTCTTCCCTCGCCGCACACACTCTCGGCCTACGGAGTGACAGCAGTAGGCTCGGCCTACCATGGGTCAAGGGTTATCTTAATCACACTATTTAAGTTAAGGGTTAGTTTCACCAAACCGAGAATTTTAATATCCGGTATTATTTTAACTTTCGTTTTACGCCTTGATCGTATGTCCTCTGGTATTCCAATAAAGAAGAGTGTAAGATCCCTTGAACTCGGGGTGCTTAGCACCTTAATCCAAGCATTCAAAGGAAACATTAAAACGTTCAATAACAAAAATATTATTTCCCTTCTTTGCTTGGAATCTCTTTAAAAACTCTGTGTAAATCTCGATAAACAACCACCACAAATGCTCTCGTGCGTGTTTCTAATTTCGTAAAATTGTGGAAGATATTGTATTAAATTATTAAACTGCAATCCCGATTCAAAATTCGCATGCATCATTGCATGAATGACTGTCATAAAATGTAGTTTATGAAAATTACACGTCTTTACGAGATCACTTATCTTACGTTCCACTTCTTTAGCATTTCCAACGGGACGAAATTTTCCCTAAAGCGCATTTCCATGGAAAAGTCAATGGATCGGTTTGAGAAACTGCTCTGCCACAATTTGTCAGCTTCTTCGACGTCCTCCCCAAAGAAACCAGCGGCGCGCGTCGACGCGCCGTGTGTGGGTCGCACTGGGAATAGATCGGGCAAAAACGCTTCCCCTCGCGCCACAGCGGCGTCGAGGGCGGGGGAAAGGGTGAGGGCAAATGCGGGTGTGGCAGGGGCACGAGCAAGGGCGAGTAAGCGAACGCGAGCGGGTGGCGGGGACCTAAGCGGTGACATAGGGAGGAGACCGGGCGGGGAAAGGGAGACTGGGAATGGGGGATGGGGCGGGGAGGGTTTGGGCAGAGCAAGGTGGTTAAAGGGCGGGACGAGGACAGGGGCGGGGACGGGGACGGGGATAGGGTCATGGGACATGAAACGAGGGTGAGAAACGGGGGAGAGAGGGCGGGAGACAG
This sequence comes from Teleogryllus occipitalis, assembly GCA_011170035.1. Lineage (NCBI taxonomy): Eukaryota > Metazoa > Arthropoda > Insecta > Orthoptera > Gryllidae > Teleogryllus > Teleogryllus occipitalis. The sequence goes on from BLKR01001768.1 coordinate 207,315, forward strand.
CGGGGTGGTACGGGGCAGGGCGAGAGGGGTGGGTTTGGGGTGGGACTGGCAGCGGGTGCGGGCGCGGGAGGGGGGGTGCTGAAGCCCGCGGGGGCTGCCAATATCGCCTTGTCTGTGTCGCGCCTCGGGACACTTTGGCTTCGGCGAACGGCCCCACGGCTAGAGCCCCAGAGCGCGCGCAGAGAAGGGGCGTGGAGGTATGAACTACGGGGGGGGGAGGCAATGAGCATACCAATAGAGGGGACAATTGGGGACAGTTGTGGAGTAAGATAAAAACAGATTATACCCAATAATTATTGACATATTCAGACTTGAAGGAAAAATTAATTCGTAACTATTTCTTCATCTACTTGAACAGAATGCTTATAGGTAAGTAGGGTATGATAATACTTGGTAGCAATGACAGGAATGCGCGCTTATTTCTTAATATTAAGATATTGCGAAAGAGACTTTAACAATCCTGAGATGCGAGAAGTGTGTAATATGGAATGTGCACTAATTAATGCAACAGAAACTTTAAAATATAACTATCATAGGAAAGAATAATACTAAGGCCAATAATTAAATGCAAACGGTAATTACAAATAGTTAGAGAGTAAGAAAATAAAAGATACGCAAGCACAAGGATTGTATTAAGAATTTTTAAAACTAAATTATTCTTGAAATACCTTAATAAGAAATTATAAAAATAAAAATATTCCTGGAAAGCCAATCTATGTTAGATTAAAAAGAATCTTCAATAACTTAACAAAAGATTAGTTTATTTTGAAGGGAAGTATAAAGGAATAGAATAGAAACGAGAACTAAAAATACGTTCGCATAGAAGTGAAACAGAATAATAATCTGACATTGCAGCAAGAATATGAGCTGCAGTAGATAATAAATCTCTGCAAACAGGATCATGTAGCCCTTTTCGATTTCATTTCCTCACAATACGCCAGAAGCCGAAACACCAAGATCGTTTCCCGATTTCTTACTGGAACTCTTTAACATCAAAAGTCTTCATAAACGTCGTTTACTTCGTTACACAAAATAGTGTCTTTCATAATGCAGAACAAGGAATCGCGTGAAATTAGCATACTATTACCACTAGTAACCTCGCAAATAAGATTGTAATTTAATAATGTATGTAACTTATTTCCAATGCAAGTAGAAACTGAATGAAAACCTCCAGTCACGTAAGAGGTGTGTATGGAGTCGTAGATACCCAGAATCTAAAGGTAAATCCCAAAAAATAAAATCAGTTCGATTGTGACCGAAAAATGCAAATATTTGGTTGCTATTCTGCCAATCTTTTCTACGCGCACCGACTGAATTCTCAGACTCGGCGCATCACTGCTTACGACACAGCTGATGTTATGCGACATCAAAGTTCCAAGGAAGAGATAACCTTCCCCCTTAAATGTTTGTTACGTACGTGAAGTATTATTAAACAGCATTTTCTTATGTTCTCGGCATGTAAAGCACTATTGTATTGTGTATACCCTAACACTGTAACGCGGTATTCATGATGTTTTTGTTTTTAGCCGTCTTAGCACAAACACGTTAAGAATATTACATGGGCATTGCAGACACAGTGCAATTGATAACAGTCCGATCAAATTCATATTAAGAAGATGGGAGAAGAAGAAGTTCTATTTTTCTCTCAGTTTTCAATTATCCAATAAATCAGTGGATGTCCAAAAGTATTCAATTTTCATCATTTTCAATTTATCCTTTTCATTCTTAATATGAAAAGATTTGGTACCAGTATAGTAGTGATTCGTCTCATTTTGAGGTTAAAAAGTAATATTTTAAAAGGTTTTTGTAGGTTTCAAATGATCCAGTACGTTTAATTTCTCAGGAAGTTACAGAAATAGATATCTTTGCTATGTTATAGAACTACCACTGTTACATAGATTTTTCTACTTTCTTAGTAAAAACAACACGCTATTACTTCTCTCAAAATGTATTTAGAAATACGAATTTTAAACGATAAAGCCTAATGCATTTCAACGCATAGAAGATTGTGCATTGAATGTGCTTTATTTGTTAGAAAATGACAAAGTGACGTAAAATAAGAAGTAAACCACGAAGGATTTCTCCCGCACATCTATTTCGAATGCGATTCATTCAATAAATAAATCAGTATTGTAGTGTTGCATTAATTTCCACATTAAATTACGGTTCTTTCAGGATGATCATGACACATTCATTGTTTAGGCAAAAGACTGGAGATCAAAAGTTAATCCCGATACAACACAAGCAAAAATGTTCACTATTGATCGCCCCACCCTCCCTTCTTCACTCTGAATAAACAATGTTACAATACTTTGCTTACAAAACTGTACTCCAGGCAAATATGTAGGAAATTTGAATGACAGAAACCTTACTTGGAAAGCACATAATCAATTGCCGAAAAAGCGGATTCTAAAACTCTTCCAATTCTATCAACTAATTGATAATAACTTCTTTCTCAAAATTGTAAGTGGTTTGCAATTATATAAATCCATAATAAGCTCTCCAAAGACTTCTCTGCTCAGTTTATATGTGGTTATTAGTCCCGTTAGTGTAGTGCATGTTTTTCTCTCGGGAGATGGCTGTGATCTTCCACCGCTGGATGGCGGGACCCGGCGCCGACCTACCTTCGGCTAGTGGGGTTTCCCCCCAAACAGGACTCTCCCGCCAGCCCCAGCCGGGACAAGCTCTAAGCTCCCGACCGGTCTCCCGGTATATGTGGTAGTGTAGAGCATGTTAGTTTAAGTGTGTGTGTAAGGGGAGAGGATAGGAGAAGGAAGTGGAAGGAAAGATCGCGCGCGGTCCGTGGCCCGTTTGGTAGGGTACTGGTCCGGCATTCGCCTGGTGCTGATCGGAGAAACTACCGATCATAGCAGCCGGTCGCTAGAATTCTCCTCGAGACTACGATTGAATTCGACCTAGCTGAAAAGCTAGTGTCGAAAATCCTGCCGCCGTCAAGACTCGAACCTAGGACCTCCCGGTCAGAGGCGCTGCAGTGACATGCACTGAGCTACCGTTCCCGGTCTGATGCATCCGAATTTTATATTTTTTTCTTTTTTCTCTCAAAACAATGCTTATTCCGCCTTTGCTCTGTCATTTCAACTTAACGAAAATGATCCTTAACGCCGGTTGTTTATTTGTCACATAGCGAACCCCTCGCGATCGTCTATTGACATCCCTATTTTCTGTGTCATATAAAATGACATTTCCATAATACAAATGGTTCGTCATTTTGGTATATCACAATATGAACAATCCGCCAAGTATTAAGTCAACCCCACCTCAGTCAACCCTCAGTATTTTATGTTTGGCAGAGTGCCTAGTGTAAATATTTTTTTTTAGATTTAGACTTCCATCCACTTACTTGAGTAAAATCGAACAGCTGTTGCTCATAATTTTATTCAGTTCTCGAAAATTAATCCAGCATAAGGTGAACGAAAGTATAAAGAAATTTCAGAAACCTCTACATTTGATTACAGCAACATATATACTAGGAACAACAACTCTGTCTAACAACAGAAAACTGAACGGTTTTTAACGGTTCCGGTTTAGTGCCTGGATGAGAACCATAAAATAACTTACCAGCAATACTTCGTAAGTTCCATAAAACGGTTTTGGAAAACTTACCTGAAACAAATGGAAAACATAATTATCCAATGTCAAGACACCTACTCACATACTTCAATGAAATTATAAATTTATTATACAAAAGTAAAATTCGTTATATCTGTATGTGACAAAAAAATAAATAAATTATTCAAGTGACTGCTTCCAGATTTCGCTCGAGTACTTTTAGGCGACAATAATTAAAATTATTGTAGTTGCTTCTCAAAAAGTTACCCGAAAATGGGATGTTTCGTATAAAATTCCATTTTTTGGGTTGAAGCCTATCTATGCTAACACAGCAATTCATAAAATCAAAATAAGAAACAAGTGAACCGAGAGAAAAAATTGTCTTGAAAACGTCCTGAGACACTTTGTAGAAGTATTGTATCTTAACTGATTAATAAAATGACTGCGAATTAAGTTGGAAATAGAATTTTAGTATAATAAAAGTTTTACAAGTACATTTGTTCTGTTTTGAAGAAATGTTTCTGGGTTTAGTTGTTGTAAATTAAGTATGATTCTATTCTTCTGATGATGTATTTATCGGTTGCACGAGCGAAAGTGAAACATACTGAATGACGTAGTATTGATGCTAAAACTGCGTCAGATTGGATGATTTTGAACGTACGTATTCTTTATGATTCTGTACAGTAAAAGTTTACCTTTCGCAAGTGAAAGAATGTTGAAATTGATAATAGCACTTTTAGAAATAAAAATTATAAGAGAGGTAAGAGTTCATGGGAAATGGGTTTTCTGAGGAATTGTAGATGTGCCTAACCGCTGTTTTAACGTTGTTGAAAATAGAAGCAAAAACGTACTTTTATATATTATAAGAGCCTTTGCCAAACCCGGATCCAATGTTATCTTGGGTGGGTTGTTGTAGTTCTTGCAATTGTCTAAAAGACAATAAGTCTTTACGTTTAACAATGCGACAATTCATCGAAAGTATTATGATAATACATAAAACCCCTTTAGGAACTACATTTGAGTTCTCTTTTTGCCCGGTGGATACAATCGAAAAAACTAAGGAACCTGGAAAACTAGCGAAACTTGAATACTCCTCTATACAGCTGCTGCTATTGACCTAACTATTTGCATTTAGCTAGTGTCAAAAATCCGTCACCGTTGTGACTCAAATCCTTGAATCTCTCTTTCCGGATCGCTGTAGAGTGTCAATGTTTATTGCTCTGAGCTAAACTCACCCTTTGTATATGAAGGAAAATTCTAACTAAACGCCAACGTCAAGTGCTCTTCTCTTCCCAGTAATGTTTCGTGACTTTTCATAATTTTTCCTATCAACACGAGCCAAATAGTGGAGCAGTGCCTCACAAAATGGAACACGGACTGCCTGACTACGCGCTACCCTCGTCCCCTTAGCTACACACACGCCCCCACCACTACACTACATACTACACTACCCCACATGTCGGAAGCTTAGAGCTTGTTCCGGCTAGGGCGGGGCCCCGCCAGGGAGATATCTGAAGGAGAACTCAACAAGTAGACTCGGATCTCATCTTCCATAAGAGGAAAGAAGACCGCCAGATACTGAAATATAAGAGGCATGACACTTACGTGAATAATTACCACACCAGTTTTCGCCACCGTAAACACTGAGTAATCATGGAATCAATCCAGGGGTAAAGCGGTTTCCAGGTGAGGATTTAACCGATTACAGTCGCTAGAAGGGAATACCAGACTGTCGTGTAGATCAAAGGCACTTACAGAGAGGAGTAACTCCGCCACTCATTTCAAATTTTAGATTCAAATTAGATTTCTCTTTTCAAATGTTTGTGTTTGTTTCAAATGTATGTTTATACGTTCATTTGAATAGTTTTAACAAATTATTCATTTTTTGACTTTGCATGTTTAACCTTCATTTCTATAAATTACTATTTTTTGTTTCGTACAGTTTAGAAAGTTTTGGATTCTCATTTGTGTTATATAACTAATGTGTACACTTTGATAAATAGCGTGCTATGGCGGTGGTTCAAGCGCCCCGGGTAGTCTATTAACTTTGGAGAGCGCTTCTTAGTTCCCGCCTTCCAAGAATCACTGACCGTAACTGAACACTTATGGTATGATTATAATCCAATTTAACAAGAATTTTAAACGAAACAAAAATCAAGAATAGAGGAATCGAGGTTACCTGTCACTCATCTGCTATATTTACATTAACATGTTTCGCGCAAGAAGATAACAGACATCTCTTAAACACTTATAATAGGCAACACGCAGATAAAAAGCGCAGGTATTCAAGAAAGTAATCCGGACACTGTCGCCGCACACAATGTTTCCCATGCATGCGGTGCGGGGCCGGGCGGCGGGGGCGGGCAAAAAAGGCTTAGTGCGCTGGTGGGCGGCGAAAGCGCCCAAAAAGCGTTATGAGCGCTCCCTCGAGCCCTTTTTAGCGCCGCCTGAAAGCCAGGCCGTGTCGCGGTCGCCGCTGCCCGTGCCTCTCGCGGCTCGTCAGCACAACCAGAGACATCACTAACGCACAAAAAGAGACAGTCGCATGGTGCCTTGTATTTTTGGAGTGAAGGAGTTATAATTGTGTGCTAACAATCCTATCCTGGAGTTACTTTTTTTCTGTTTAATAGGGCTCGAAAATTGGCAATAGGTATGGAAGAACGTAGTGATACTAAAGACGAAGTTATCCGAAAATCAGTCAATGTCAAGAATATTGCAGTGAAGCAAACTCTTCTTTAACAACGTTTCTTGAACATAATAGTGTTATGTTTAATTTTTTAAAGATTGTGTCAGTAGTGAATAAGTATATTCTCGTTGTAATTGCAAGCCTTGTTTTTTGAGCCTCATTTCTTTTCAAACTGAAACTGCTGATCTGTATTCAGAATTCAAATTTTTTGTGGGTTAGGGTATCAATCCAAGAATTTAAGAAAACATGCACAGAATCTACTTCTCATCACTGTATGTCATATACAGACATATACTTGAAGTTGAAGAAAAAGTTGAACTTTTGCAATTTTCAAGAAATATGTTAACGAAAATGAGACCTGCATACCTTTAAACGTCCTTTACTTTATCCAACAAAATTCCAAGAAAAAATTTTGTGCATTTTTTTATTTTTTATTTTTTTAAATATGTTCCAGGAGCTTCATGTAAAATATCCCCAAAATTAAAATATGTTTCAAATTCAAGGGGCCGCGACATCAGCTAGATCGACTTGGGAACATCAATTTTGATGAACATCCTACTTCCGGATTAGCCATTAGCGTTCTTTACAGACAGACGGACAGACGTTTTACCGTCAAACGATCCTTCGCTATCAAGGATCCACAAAACATGGATTCTGATTACACAACATTATAGAGGAAGTAATTTGCAAGGATATTATTTATCCAATTTTTCGATACCAGGGCCCAGTAATAAGACTTTTCGTGTCAAAAATTCGCCTTTTTCCCCCACATCAATATAACACACGTTTTATTAAACTGATATAGAACTGTAATGAATGTAATGGTTAGGAAGTGTACAAAGTTTATGCTATACCAATATTGCAGTTACCTTCCTCAAGTCCAATATTAAAACAACTTCTTGTATGTTGTCTGTTTGCCAAAATACTCTAGTGAATGTTAGTTAGTTAGGGCTGCACTATTGTTTGTTGGTATAGTATTATATTATTTTATTGTATTTGTATGACAATGAAGAAATGTTTTCTTTTCTACAATCCTATCATTACTGATTATTTGTAACTTTAATGACTTGTAAGTTTCTTGTTGGATAGTTAGCTAACATGCTAAGACTGTTTTTCTAAGTGTCAATGAGATAATTGTTTAATATGTTAAAATATAAAATTAACTGACTAATATTAACGCAAGATCTACATTACATAATACAAATTTCATGAGCTTCTCGGTACAGCTTGCAGTCACCTATAATTACATATTTACTGTTTTCGCATTTCTGGAGATTTGTCACGTGGTAGATTTGGCCTTAACCTCTTATACCCCATTATAACCTTTTTATTTCAGTCGCAACATTTATTAAATTCCCTTCCGAGATCAAATGTTTGACATCAATTTTAGTACTTTTTAATGGACTTCCACCTTCAAAGCCGTGGGAGATCAGAAAATAAAATCAGAGAGTCAGAGAAAAAGTTGTCTTTGCAAATTCGATTTTTGTGCTCTAAAATGTGCAATCAAATGTTAAAAAAGAAAATCTTATCAGTATCAAAAATAAAAACACGATTGAAGGTAATTAACCAAAGTTAAAAATGATCGAACAATGCATATACCTTCAATTACCGAATTCCGTTGTGTTATTCAATTTTTTAATGACATTGTTCATCATTCAAAGCCAGTTTGAACAGAGCGAGACTGACTTTAATCGATATTTCTAATTCTAAAATATTCTTAGTTTCTTTTTATGGTACTCCTCAAAATCATCGTGCGAAACGTAACTTGCTCAATCTTAGGGAACAAAAGTAAGATTCTCTTTATAACAAAGAACCAAGTGTTTGAAGTTCTTTACCTTTCTTTCCTTAATTAAAATTCTTAATGTAAATTCATTTTTAGTAATTCAGGGGCATGTGAATTGAGTAACTGTTTTAAGTTCATAATGACCACTCCAAAAAATCTAAATATAGTATACCAATACATTACATTTCAAATGCATTACATTGAAGCTATTTTGAATGTACCTATGTAATTTTCAATTTATAGTTTGATCATTTTCTGGAAAAGTAAGATTACTGCCTCTTAGAACGTTTGTAGAACATTGCTAAATGTATTTTAATATTATGTAATTCCTTAAATAATAAAATATAATTTAAAAATTTAATTTGGTTTTCCTAGACTTTCCAGTTAATGTGTGTTTATGTGTGTATGAGAGAGTTATATATATATATATATATATATATATATGTGTGTGTGTGTGTGTGTGTGTGTGTGTGTGTGTGTGTGTGTGTGTGTGTGTGTGTGTGTGTGTGCGTGCGTGTGTGTGTGTGTGTGTGTATGGTGTGTGTATGTGTGGGTGTGGAGAGAGAGAGACGAAAGAAATGGATAAAATTGATACAGTGGCTCAATGTCGTTAGAAAACCACTCTCAATGGAACCATATAAACTCTAATCTCAAAGAGAAAATTGAAACATTTTTAATTTAAAATATTTCAAAAATCAAAATTTTAGTTATGATGAATAAGTAGGTTTACAACGAGAGAGAATAGAAATAAGTTAAGGAGCACGAAAACTGCCGACCTGGATGGCCGAGGTGGCTAAGAGCGAGTACCGACTCAGCGCTTCGGTCCGAAGGGTCGCGGGTTCGAGTCCCGCCTTGGGCATGGCTGTTTGTCCCTTGACTTTGTGACGTGTGTTGTCGCGGAGGGCCTCGCGTTCTGCTGACCCCAGATCAGAGGAGCCCGCAAGTGTGTTGGTGTCTAGTGTATGGTCGAATATGCGTCCCTTCGGGACGTAAAGGGCAACCGGCTGTCGGCTGGATAAAAGCCCTAGAAAAAAAAGCACGAAAACTACAGGATAGTTGGTAAAAGGACGCACGCTCTCAATTTTCTTGTAGCGTATTGGTATATTTCAAATATGCAGCAGCAGTATCGTCAAAAGATATATGTATTCTGATGAATGAAAAAGAGGATATGCACGAAAAACAAAGTAAACATGAGCTGACATTAGACACAGGTGACACAGCTCAGTAATACTAAGTCAATATCTGAAGGAATGATTGATGTTTCCGGACACAAAAACTGCTGTGGTCATTCCGTTAGTATAGTGAATGTTTTATCGCGGGAGGAGGCGGTGATCTTCCCCTGCTGGATAGCGACTTCTGTCAGCGTATTACACGGCTAGTGGGGCTTTCCCAATCAGGTTACACCCTGCAGCGAGGTACCACCCCCGCCGGGACAAGTTCAAAGCTGCCGACTGGTCTCCAGATGTATGGTGATGTAGTGCATGTAACTGTGTGAATTATGGTTGAGGATAGCTTAAGGAAGAAGAAAGAAAGATCCGCAATCCGTGGCCCGTTTGTTAGGGTACTGTTACTACTTTCGCCCGGTGATGATCGAAAAAACTAAGGAACCTGGAAAACTAGCGAAACTTGAATACTCCTCTATACAGCTGCTGCTATTGACCTAACTATTTGCATTTAGCTAGTGTCAAAAATCCGTCACCGTTGTGACTCAAATCCTTGAATCTCTCTTTCCGGATCGCTGTAGAGTGTCAATGTTTATTGCTCTGAGCTAAACTCACCCTTTGTATATGAAGGAAAATTCTAACTAAACGCCAACGTCAAGTGCTCTTCTCTTCCCAGTAATGTTTCGTGACTTTTCATAATTTTTCCTATCAACACGAGCCAAATAGTGGAGCAGTGCCTCACAAAATGGAACACGGACTGCCTGACTACGCGCTACCCTCGTCCCCTTAGCTACACACACGCCCCCACCACTACACTACATACTACACTACCCCACATGTCGGAAGCTTAGAGCTTGTTCCGGCTAGGGCGGGGCCCCGCCAGGGAGATATCTGAAGGAGAACTCAACAAGTAGACTCGGATCTCATCTTCCATAAGAGGAAAGAAGACCGCCAGATACTGAAATATAAGAGGCATGACACTTACGTGAATAATTACCACACCAGTTTTCGCCACCGTAAACACTGAGTAATCATGGAATCAATCCAGGGGTAAAGCGGTTTCCAGGTGAGGATTTAACCGATTACAGTCGCTAGAAGGGAATACCAGACTGTCGTGTAGATCAAAGGCACTTACAGAGAGGAGTAACTCCGCCACTCATTTCAAATTTTAGATTCAAATTAGATTTCTCTTTTCAAATGTTTGTGTTTGTTTCAAATGTATGTTTATACGTTCATTTGAATAGTTTTAACAAATTATTCATTTTTTGACTTTGCATGTTTAACCTTCATTTCTATAAATTACTATTTTTTGTTTCGTACAGTTTAGAAAGTTTTGGATTCTCATTTGTGTTATATAACTAACTAGCTGACCCGGCGAACTCTGTTCCGCCTTAACAGCCGGTCCCACCTTTTCCTCGCGTCGCACTCACTGTGAGAAACTGTACTATCCTTGTTGCACTGCGTACGTGCAAACACGTGCCTTCTCACACAGCAACGCTGTCGAACGGGATAAACAGTATCCTATGTCCGTCTCCTGGCTCTAAGCTTCCTGCTCACCAAATCGGTACAGCCATTCTTGAGTTATAAATAACAAAAGGCGATAATGATAGCCGCCTTTCGTTCGCCGTTATCAGTACGGCGTTACAACAATGGGTTACAACAGGCAAAAATGACCGCTAACATGCGAAATCCCGCGAAAACGTGCGAAAACGTGCAAAAACGTGCGTTCTCACACAGCAACGCTGTCGAGCGGGATAAACAGTATCCTATGTCCGTCTCCTGGCTCTAAGCTTCCTGCTCACCAATTTTCAGCCAAATCGGTACAGCCGTTCTTGAGTTATAAATAGTGTACCTAACACGACTTTCTTTTATATATATAGATGTGTACACTTTATAGGGGCTAGGCGAAAGAGCGAGTGTGATGGTTCAAGCGTCTCCGGGTAGTCATTATTAACTTGAGAGCGCTCTTAGATTCCTCACGCTCTTCCAAGGAATCACTGACCGTAACTGAACACGCGAGGCGAAGTGAAACGCGAGAAGTTACGAATGTTTGGGAAATTTGACACCGCGTCCCGTGCCATCGTCGACAGATTGACTTGGCGGACAGCAAATTAATAACCTGATTGGAAACAGTTTTGCAACGGACATTGTCATCGTTTTACCAGGGAAGCTACGTGTACTTCACAAACGATTCTTATAGTCTCTTCTGAATTTCAATCTCCAGAATAGAAACAAACGAGTACTACAAATGTTAAGCACTTCGTCCGGAAAACAAATAATTGAGGTTTTCGGAGTTCGTTGTTCATAATATTCGCCTCATCGATAAAAATTGACGTTAATGTTTATAGTAAACATTAACGAGAGTGATTATAATCCAATTTAACAAGATTTTCTTTTGATATCCAGAAAAGAAAGAAGAAACGACGCGTTTTCTATTATTGGGATGTAATTTTGTTTCCAGTCCCTAAAACTATTAATAGAATTGATGTATGTAATGTTATGCTTACATTATATGCTACGTTAAACTGAATTTTAGTATGTTGAATTTTTTTTGTTGAAATCTTAATGTTTGGGAAAATCTTTTCGCTCTGATATAAAACAAACACTTCCTATGTAACACAGGAAAGATATTTACCATAAAAAATGGCCTTGTTCATTAACAAGCAAAGAATCATCAATAATGAAATGCATTGCCTTGTCATGTTTTAAATCATTTTTATTTGATCGACAGCTATTGTCTTATACAGGTGTTACTTTTACCAGTTCACATTTCGCTTCATCCATCATTTATTTTATTTGTTCTCATCAGATTTTGAATGTTTCTCTGGTTTCCACCACAAACAAATAATACTAAGTACTGAATCGTTACCCACGGTATACACTTGTCTTTCAAGAGATCGCGCACCGATTTGGAAGAAATAATGATAAGATATTCTCTCACAACAATGTCTTAGTAAACTATCTGTGCTCTTTTGCTCAGAAATACCTTATAAAGTTACCAACATTTCAATAAACATTGCAAGAAAACAGAGCAAAACATGTGCATTCATAATAATGAAAACAATATAGTTTAATTTTTCTGTCATTCTGACAATCATGACACTGTCTTCTGAAGTTGTGCAGTTATAAAATTGGAATAAACCTCAATTTTAACAACTTTTGGACTGCAATTGTTTACGTTTTATTGCGTTTTGTGTGGTGAAGGTCTGGGTGGCACCCCCAATGTATATCAATGACAGCCGTCTAACAGATGTAAACAAGAGAAGTATTTAAATAATCAGCATGTCACGTACGTTCTGGCATACACTTCATTCAATACCCGTTCAGTTTAAACATAGAGAACAATAATTATTATTCAAATGAGATAAATAAACATAATGAAAAATTAAATCCATGCCAAATCGTGTGGTTCAGTGTAGTTACACACATGATTGTCTGCAAGATTATTGTAACTTCATTTAGTAAGCATTTTTATACACTGAGGTGACAAAAGTCGTAGGATAGCAATATACAAATTTACAGATGGCAGTAGTATAGCGTACGAAAAGTATAAAAGATCGCACAGCTTTCGTTTGTACTGAAGTGATTCATGTGAAAAAGTTTCCGATTATGGCCGCAAGATGGGAATGAACAAACTTTGAAGGCGGAATGGTCATTGGAGCTAGACGCATGGAACAGTCCATTTCGGAAATCGTGATGGTATTCAGTATTCCGAGATCCAAAGTTTCAAGAATGTGTCGAGAATACCTAATTTCAAGCTTCTCACACGGACTCTTAACATCTCACCCGGACAACACAGTAGCCGACGTATTCGCTTAACGGGTGAGAGCAGTGGCGTTTGCGTATAGTTGCTAGAGCTAACAGGCGCAACACGTGCAATAACAGCAGAAATTAATGTGGGACGTCCGACGAACTTATTCGTTTTGGATAGAGTGAAATTTGGCTTTCATAGACTATAGCAGCGGAAGACCGACTCAAGTGCCTTTGCTAAATTGCACGACATCAATTTCAGCGCCTCTCCAGAAATCCCACACTCGGGTATTTACTTATTGGCAAGGCAGTGGCAGAAATATTTTTAATTGAGCCATGCCACATGATTAAGGTAAACCTTAAAATAAATAATACTCCCTTAAGAAGAAAAGAATGAAAAATATTATCATTGAATGAAAAATATTTCCTATCCCCTGGCAAGGGTAAAGGTACGCTGAAAATAAAGATCTTTAAAGCTATTATTGACGTTTCATGGAGTTTTTCTAATTTTAAAATGTTATATCTCTACTCGTGTCTCCCTCTCCTGACCCGTCAACTGCTTCGTGTTGCCTCTTCACGTGCTGATCTGTCACTCCTCCTCTGTCCAAGTCCTGTCTTGATCCATCTTGCCTGAGCTCGTCTTGTCACGTTGCGTTACGCTAGACTTTCTCCATTCTGCTCCTGTTACCAACTCCCCTGTGATCAGCTATACTAGTAGCAACGCTTGGAAATCGGAAAGGGAAAAACAATTATACATAGAAATTGTATTCACTTAATCATGCAAATGCTAAGTTCTGTAAACAATATTATTTCTTTATTATTTTTATGAAAATATTCTGCCATACATTAACATTCCAGTTTTTTTCATGAAAGGGATTAACTCACTTCCACTTCGAACATGAAATGTAGATTTCTGTGAAATTAAAAAGTACAAATATTTTTAAAACGTTGAGCCTGTTAGTGATCTACATAGGGTTCGTGAATTGGTTTTGTTGGCGAGAAACTCTGAAATCCTCTACAACTTTTCTTAAGCCTTGTCAGAGTTTAGCTTGGCATCGAACTGTCATGAATGAAATACAGTTTCTGCCTTTTAAGTCACGTAATAAATCTGTTTTTGAGTTAATGAAGGTCACACACTTAATTAACAATCTACTCACCAATTACTAAAAAGATAAAGAATCCAAATAAATTATTTACATATAAAAACTATTAAAAAAGTTTGTATGATATAGTGCAGCTCACAAATCCTAGATAAAATTAACTTCATCTTTCCCCAAAACATTTTTTAAATAACGTTTTAGTTATCTTGTTTCTATTACCAGGAAGGCCAATATGCAAAAACGTTATAAGCTGCAGGACTTTCTAAAGATTACTTCTGGAAAATAAGGGCTACAAAACCACCACTCCATCCATCTCCGCCCACTTGCTGCATTGCAGGTCATTCTGCCTTTTTTCCTCCTAGACAGGCACTTTCTCTGCCATTCGTGACAGCTGGAACTTCATACTACATCCATTGTGACCTTTTTAAATTTTGTGTTTACACTCGCATTCTTGCTTATCTCTAGCATCCGCATCTCATACCCTATCAACATGTCTTTCTTTTCACTGCATGAGAATTACGTGACCATTTCTCATTCAATTCCAAAGGGACAGCAAGATTTTGTCCAAAGGGACAAAAGGACAGCAAAGATATTGTGGTACTCCACGATTATAAATTACGGATAGCAGAGGTATCAACCACAAGTAGCATATACAATATAATTTTTAATATACAGAACATTTTAGCCATATGCGTGTTTCGGGACTTCATTCCATCATCATTGGCTCCAAGTAACATTGATTAAACACGTGATAGGTCCTAATATGGCCTCATTTTGTGTATCGTACGAAGTATTCTCATTCAATTTCTTTAGTATTCCTGATCGCATCTTCAGTGTTCGACTCCATGTAAGTGGAGAATTATGTTTGTCACTTTCATTATACAATATCATAAATTTTATCAATTTTCACTCAAAAATGTTAGGTTATGCCTACATGATTCTTAAGAAAAAGTTCAAGAAATGGTGTACTAATTCCGTGGTTATCATAAAATTAACAAAGTAGTACGCACTAATACGTCTGAATCGTATCTTTCATTTATTAGATGCTAAACCACCAACAATCCTAATGTTTTACTAACTCACACGCTTGGATCCGCAACTACCTTAAGATGAAATCTGGTTTATGGATGAGTCCTTCCAGAAAATATCTAAAAAATGACCATGTTTTGAATATTCCATCCATTCCATGCTATAAAATATTGCTTTCTTACCATTCTCCCTCATCAACTACAGTTGATTTATTTTGAAGTATTTAATTTGAAGTATTATTGAAAAAAGTTCAATAAATTAGTGCACAAAACATTCATGTTTAAATTACTCATTATATTCATGAGATTTTGTAACATTTAATATATTCTTTGAAACAAGTGAAATAAATCAATATACTTCACAAAAATTAGCTTGGAATGACCTACGTATAGTGTATTATTTTGTATCCTATGTTTGTTATTTGTTGCAATAATAATAATAATAATAATAATAATAATAATAATAATAATAATAATAATAATAATAATAATAATAATAATAATTTATTATTATTATTGTTATTTCTACTGTTCATGTTGATTTCTTTGTCACTGGACATCCTGATTTGAGCAACTACTGTAGCAATAGGAGCGGGGAGAGCCAAAGTTAGATATTTCTGTTTCTGTAGATTGCAGATCACTACTTTCTCGATGTATTGTACTGTATGTTGATATTCATGATTCTACGTGTATCGTCCATAAAGATTTTACTTACAATTGTTGTAACAATTGCGGGAATACTAACTCTGATTACAACTCTGATTACTGATTTTGTTGATGCGTAATTTTTATGAAGCAAATCATTCATCAACTCATCCAGAATGGACACCCAGCTGTATTTACAATCATTAGAATATGCATTTCTTGGTTCTAAAAGTTTGGTGAAAATTATACGTGGGTATCGACAAGGCGTCATAGATAGCAATTTTGTCATGTGAGTCAGTGATCTTTTAGTTACTTCTGATTCTATTTAAGTTGAGCAAGTTTCTTTTCTAATCATGTAACCAGGAGTTGTTCTCGATAGTCTCAGTAGCTCCAATAGCCCCGATAGCTTGATAGTACCGATAGATCTGTATTGCGTGAAGCCTGACTTGATACAGCTTGTTTTGTATATATTTGTATGTTCTGTCGTCTCAATTATTTTGTATTTTATATTATTGTATTATTTTGTTATTGTGTTACTGTGTTATTTGCATTTGTTGTGTTATTTACATTGTATCATAAGAAAACTACCTTTTATAAGAAGTTATTTGCGCCGTGAATATACTCAGAAATTTGTAATAGGATAATCCTTTAAGCAAATTACTAATAAAATTGAAATTATTATTATTATTATTATTATTATTATTATTATTATTATTATTATTATTATTATTATTATTATTATTATTATTATTATTATTATTATTATTATTATTATTATTATAGGTTCTACCGCAATTTTCACATTTTTATTTATTCCTACTTTTACACAAACATCGCATTTGGCCCTATGAACAGTACATTTAATCCTTTAATAAATGAAAAAGAATATTTTAATAATATAAAGTGTTCGCCATCAATTACAAGTGCGTATGGAACACGTTAGCTTCAAAGTCAAAGTAGCTATTCCCACAAGTGTGCAAAACAACTTCAAAACCCAATCGTCGCCTTCAGAGCTACTAAACCCTCTCTTCAAACATTTTAAATTCTCTTCTAGTCACCAAACACCACTCTCCTGCTCCGTTGTCACCAAACCGCTCTTCATTGCCCTTCCTATGAAATCGTCCTTCCTCGCCTTGCGGCCTCAGCGCTCGCCGCTCTCGACCCCAATCTCCCAGTCGCCCTTCGCTCCCAAGCCCTTCTCTACCCTGATAACTCCCTCTCGACCTCTGTCCTCGTTCTCTACGATCGACTTTCGACAGCAACCTTTGACCCGCAACCCTCGCCTTTCGATTTCGGTCGCCCGCAACTCTCCAGCGACGAGCGAAGGCGACACACAGGGGAACTACGAGATGTCCAGGGACTTCATGTTTGGACCATTACAGACTCTCCGAATTTGTCCAGTTGCTCGATGAGTCCAAAAGACTTCCTGATGCTTCTTAAACTGTCGTTTAAACCATAGATTGGAATAAAATCAACACTTCTTTATGAATTGCTTAAACGTAATACATTATTTTCTTATAACTGGAAAGGTTTTACTTCTTAAGCATTGAGTTTTAAGAGAAACAAAGAAAAAAATTCCTTTCACATACATTTTGAGAAACATAAACAAGCATGATAGTTCGCTCGCTACATTAGCCAAATTCTTTCCAATACAAAAATTATTTTACATATAAATTGTTATTTTTTATTAATTCTATCTCGTTTAAATAGTCTAAGCACAATTACTCCTTCACAAACATACAAACAAACGTAGTCACTATATATTGTAATGTTTACTAAAAATATCAAGAATGAGCGACTACTCTGAACAGATATCTACATTGAGCCATCTTCATATTTTGAATTCGAAACATTTTTATGGAATTACAAATCGTTAAACACACGGCAATCTGTAAACAAATTGTAATATAAACTGTTATAACAAACAATATGTCTATAATGAAAAGAATTTTCCCTTTTATGAATTCGAAGTGAGATTTCAGTGAAAGAAAAGCGAAAACCTTTGAAGTGTAAACATAATAACTAAAACTTCCATATCATCACTTCCAAACAAATGTATTACAAATTTAGTAATGTAATGATCGCAGAGCAGTAGAAAATTAAGGGTATTTCAGGTAAACGATGACACGATTCCCTAACAAATAAATTATGGACAATCTAGTTCTAAAAAGTTTTGAAACATTTACTACCTTACTCTAGTAACTGAAATTTCCAGAAATAAAGAAAACCGTAGATATATAAAAGTCAGCCTGAATAGCCCAGATCGCTAAGGCTGAAGGACCGTAGCTGCCTCGTCTCGAAGGCTCGCAGGTTCGAATCCCCCCACGGGCATTAATGTTTGTGTGTGTTTGGGTTGCCCTTACGTGTTCTTTCTAAATTTCCTCCTACAGTTCAAACAATCACAGTGGTCGCTATATAACCAAGTTGCTAAAAAGGACCTTAAATTTCGAAAAAGTAGATATAGATCGTTCGAAGTTCATTTTAAGTGCCAATATTTATTTGCTTAATAAGACTTGTTATCACACAACAAAGATATTCCTCCATCCAATTTCCCAGTTTTCTTCAGTAAAGTGAGAAACCGGTGTAATATTTCTCAGTTACATTATGAACCCTTTAGTCAGTTTCATTGGAAGTGCATAAAGACAGCTCATAAAAGCGACGCCTGCCTGTCCATATTTTGCCTCCTCTGGGCTTTAAAGATCCATCCGCCTGTGAGCACATGCAAGTCTATAAATCTGAACTCCACCAGCACACGCCCTTCCCAGTCAGTTCAATTAATCTTGCAGAAAGCCTTAAACATCGATGTTGCCGACGCAAAACAGTTATTAGGGGAGTCACGAGAGACTTTATGAAAGCGTCGGCCGTAACCTGAAGCGACAATCACGCCGAGCGAAGAGATACATAAAGCGGGCGGCCCCTCGCGCGTAAAAGTTTTGCGACGCCCGTTGCCAGGGCGAACAGCAGCAACACGCACGCGCCGCGGCCCTGTCTCTGCCTGCCTGCCTGTTTTAAATTTATTTTATTTATGATTAAGTTTACATCGTTCAGTACGTACTTCATCTGTTCAAAAGTTTGATCTTAATCTACCATATGCTAATTTAAACTTGAAAATATTTACAATATAAACATAATGTAGAGGGAGAGTAACCAAAAAGGATCTCAGATAAGTACTAGATAAATGTTATTAGGGGTTTGAAAATATTTTGTGCAATGAATGAAGGGGAAATCTGCGAATAATTCTTGTTTGATAATTGGAATTTTTGCCGACTTTATAATACAAACAAGCCTGTATATAGAGAAGATTTGTATAGAAATTGTTTGTGAGATAGGCTATTTGTTTTTAATGAAGATTATTTTGTTGAAAAAACAATGTACAATATTTTTTAAAGAGCTGATATGTTCGAACAGATCTTGTTTACGGTCAAAATCTCTATCTTCAATTTTGTAGTTTTGAAACGTTAATTTTTTTTAATTTTCGAAAATACGGAGAGTTTTCCGAAAATGAGACTAAGGACCGTTCTCTCTAAGGCCGTCGAAGGATGGAGATGACTCTCATTCTAGGAGTGAGGACCACCAATGATAATCCACCATTCGAACTGCAACACGTAAATTGAATGTGCAAATGGCGAGAACATGACGGACTGTTTCGTACAGTTCAAGAAGTTGCCTTTTGTGAATTGAAAATGTTTGTTGCCGATAGATGACATGCGAAATATGAACCTAAATCGAATTTATATATATATATATATATATATATATATATATATATATATATATATATATATATAATTGGATTTAGATATCAAGAATTACAATTGCCTGTAGAACTGATAATGTAATGCGCGTTGCCACGATGTAATCACAAATTCAGTGTGGTGCTACGCATAAAATTGTAATATTAAATCGTTTGTTTTTTATAGTGACAGTAATAAACTATTTTTCATTAACTATGTTTAATTGAACAAGACGGTTCTATCAAAGATACAAAATCTCAATCTTAAAAAAGTATTACTTTCTACTCTAATACAGCAGTACATAATATATTTCTAATAGTAGATCAATGAAAATATTATTTATCCATAATCATTTACTAAGTCGTATAAAAAAGATTAAACCCTTTGCATTCTATTTAAAAGACAGATAAGAAAGTCATGATTATCCATAACATATCGGCAGAAAGGTTTGCCCATTGGTATCTCTTATTTTGATTCATAATGGCAAAATGGTCAACAATACGAGCTGCTAAACATTAGTGATCTTGAAACTGTCTATATTACACTTTTATGTCCATCTTGATGTGAGAGATGGCTCTCATTATGTAAGAAGGCACTATTTTATGACAAAATAATTTTAGAGAAATTCGAAAGGTAAAATAAAGGGAGGCTTTAGACGCCCCGGCAATCAATCTACGCGCTGCGTCATCCCCACCATGCAATGGCAGGCTGCTCCACTCCCGCAAAGCTGCTACTTACACTTTCGCCGCACTCGCAGGCAGACGTCCGGCTCTTGAGTGCAGAATGCCCGCGGAAGCACGTGTTGAGCAGGCCTGGCTTACTCTGTTTGACGTAGTAATAAAAGTAAATTTTACTTCACGTAACTACGAGGCACTACGTTTCACTAACAAGATAAATACATCAAACTCTTATAGAATCTCCTCATTCATCAATGGAACTGCAACTGGTCAAAAATCCATAGTCGAAACTGTGATGACAAACGAAACAGGAAATACACTGATATCCACAACTCACGAGCACGGAGGCGCGGCGCCGACGGACTAGCAAAGCGAGCCTTATCTCAAAGGGTACCGTTGACCGCTTCACTGCCATTATTGTCACGCTCGGTGTCTGATTTCACATCAAGTCAGAAGAGAACATTATTTCGACATCGTTTGTGTAGGGAGTCAATCAATTTTGAAAGGGACCTAATTCGAATAGCACCCGACGCCCTGAAAACGAGAGCGGTGTCCGTCAGCGAATGAAAACGACTGACGACCACGTGCATTTGTTCACATGCTGAGTAAATCACCATTTTTTACCGTCCATACGAGGAGGAAATTGAAAGAATGGAGCGTTTTTTCGAGAAAATATTCGTTTCAGAAATTGCTTAAATATTAAGCGCAAATACTACGCGTTCTTCAAAAAATTGCGCATTAACATTTTTTAAAGACCTGATTCTTAGGGCCGATTTTGTTTGAAGCAAAGACATCTATCTTCAATTTTGTAGTTTCGAAATGTTAAGTTTTTGCAATTTTGGAAAATACACAGTTTTTAGAAATTAGACTAGCACAAATTTGTTTACCGTTATCTTTGATACATACGAGGAGAAAGTTTAAAGAAAACATTCAGAGCCGTTTTTGAGAAAAAATTGAAAAATTAAAAATTGCTTATATTTTTCGGAAACCACTCATATTTTTGAGAAGTTGTACATGACATTATTTCACGGTGTCTTTAATGACCAGATTTCATTGAGGGAAAAAATCTTCAATATTGTAGGAAGCTACCGAAAGAATTACACTCTTACATTTTTCGAAAAATCAGGCATCATCAATTCAACGAAAGTGAGATCTGTACCATTCTCTTAAGCGTTCTTTACGCTATCCAAGGACAAAAATTTAATCAAAAAATTTCGTGCCTCTTTGAGAAAAAATATATAAAAAAATAAGTATAGAGGCTTCATGTAAATTACCCCCGAAAATCAAAATATCGGTTTCAAACTTGCAAAGCCTCGATTTCGTTGAAATGGATCCAAGAATATTAATTATGATGAAAACTGGTTCAACAGTTTAGGCTCTTATGTTGACCACAAACGCACAGACCAACATTTTTCGTCAATCGGATTTTCGTAATTATCCACAAAACACATATTCTGACTACACCATGTGTTAGAGGAATTAATTTACTATATACCACTTTTTCGTTACCAAGGTCCTCCAATAAGAGTTTTTCTGTCGAATATTCCCCGTTTTCCAGTGCACGATTACAATAATTTCTCTTCTTACGAAGTAAGGGCAACTGAAAAAAGAATTATCACCGAAGCAATATTCCGTCACATCGGCCGAGATGACTTTGTACCCTACGAGTACTTTATGCTACGACCCACAAAACATGGATTCTGACTACACCATGTGTAAGAGGATTTTGTTTCTAAATTTAATAACTGGATTTATACATTTTTTCATTGCCAGGGCCCTGTAATAAGAGTTTTCTGCCGAAATTTTGCCTTGTTTTGCGCAGCATTACTTTCTCTCTACTGCGTAAGCGGTAGCGAGAAAGTAAACCCGGAATATGTGTCTTTTGGTGCTAAAGACGTGTACAAAGCAAAAAAATAACTGAAGACCAACTACAACTCTTCAAACAAATCAAGTGTTCATCAAATTAGTCCCACCTGATGGGGCTAATACGATACAATGATAGAGCTTAAGTGATACAGCTTAGTATCTCAACGAATTTTGATAGTGAAACAACGAGCGAGCTACTGTGAGATACCTTAGGGTCTAGTGTCTCAACAGTATTTTTTTATTTTTTGCTGCGCTCAAATATTGGAACATTTTGAGTTCCTGCTACATAGTAATTAATAATAGAATATATTTCCCATTATTTGCTATTTTTTGTTAATTTTCGATACCTATACGCATCTACACAATTGCGTGTGAGCACCAGGTCTCAGTAAGTAGTGAAGGCAACCACTACTTTATTGACAAACTATTTGCTACTTTTTATCGCATCCCCTACCCGATCTTTCAGGAGACGCCACTGCACCCCCCAAAAAATTTCAAGTACAACCACTATAAAGATAACAAAACTTGTGTTGAAACTTTTCTGCCAGTCGTTTATGCATTTTCACCCAATTTAATTACTTACAACTATCACCAAAAAATATCAAAAAGGATTCTTTATTATCAAAATGATAATCGTAATGTTTCAATACCAACAAAAGGATTTAGCTGCATTAAAGATAAAATCCAACTCACTGATCCAAAATCAGCAAAACGTAAATAAGTGACATAATTATCTTCTCAATTTGTATTTATCTTTTGTTTCGCCGGAAACAATTGCCTGTTAATAATGCAGCAGACGGTTTGGAAAACTTCCACAATTCGAGTAATCTCTGATACCTTTGTTCCGAGATATGAGTGATTTCTGTTTGATCAAACCGGGCAAACAACAAAGAGCTAAATCCGCCTTTGCCAGCGTGCGGTATGTGCTCTTTACGGGGAGCTGATGTTTGTTGCACAAAGGGGAGAAGGGATACGGAGCTGATGTGGCGTTTTGACATATCAGAGGAAAGGCAAAGAGCGACAGCTTTTTTCATATATTTCTAATTCATAACAAATATGTTTACAGAATGGTTACTTTAAAATATTGTTAGGGATGACTCAGGACCCACACAAAAATATTCTTGGAAGTTTTATAAATTACATTTTTTATTTATAATAAGAATAATTTAACTAATTATACTGGTAAAATGTTGTCATTTATTACTTTAGAAATGCCTTTGATTTATTTAATTGGTTTATATATTGTACGTAGCTCTAACTCCAATGTTGATGACTCCGCAAAGAAGCAAAAATAATCAATGTTTGTGACTTTAAAACTGCAATGTGTTATTGTCATTGAATCATGAAAATATTATGAAGAGAAATGAAATGGGACATTTCAAAAATGAAATTGACCCCGAAAATCACGTATTAAGCACGGGAGATATGGAAAAGATTTGGGTGGTATTCTGAGAGGTGTAGAGCAGAACTGATAATATTCAACTATTAAAATGTACTTCTTAACCCTAGTGAGGATATAGTGGTAATGTGTTTTACTCTTGTCCTTTTTTCCTTAGAAGCTTTCGAGAAGAAAAATTGGCAAGCATGAAATGTCGTGTATTCTCCATTGATTCGTCAATAGCATATGTTGTTATACGTCTCGCGCTTTCGTGTAAATAATTAGAGGGAAGTTGAGGTATAAAAATACTCCTGTTTGAGTTTACACATGTACACGCATTCATTCTATTTAGCATTAACACACAAGGTCTGTTAATTGCCTGTATATAATCGTCAAGTTTGCATTTGTAGCCCTAGAAATTTAATATACGTGTATTTCCGAAAATGCTGTTATTTCAACACTGGTATGTGATAGATAATAACCTAAAACAGATCCGTATTTATATTTAAAAACGATATATAAAAACCTGTTTTCATCGCTGGCGATTAAATTTAGTTTAAAATTGTCGACCTGTGTTGTAAGTGAAACTAAATCCCTGTTTAATTTGATTAAATATTCAGTAAGATGGTAATATGTTATTGGCTTCTACACTTTCGGGTAACAGATTACCCAACGTAACCATCTGCCAGACAGCACTCGTGCATCCTTTAAAGGTTAATGAAAGCTCCAACTCTAACAAGATTCTTTGAACAGGAAGTTCTACCTCTGACATATTTTCAACAGTGTTTCTACTCTTCATTTATGCGGAAATAAAAGATTATATATTGTAATATTTGAAAATTTGAAAAATATTTGAATATATTGTACAGTGTAAACTTTTTAAAATGTAATCCACTGAAATGTTTCCTTTTGAGCAATCTACTTTTTTTATTTATTAAAAAGAAACTTAATGGGACTATTCATGTTTATTTAGAACCATTATGTAAATTGCACAAAACCTAGCCCCAAATTATATAGGCACCTCTAAGACCTAAATCTCATACCACCGTCTTCACCTCCGGGGTATCCATTTAAAAATAAGCATTTTTAGAATAGGAAAAAAAGTAGGAATAAGCAACTGTGAAAACTCGATTCTCTCTGTCCCCGCCTTTAAAATAGTTACACATGTACTACCTGACGAGACACAAAAAAACGTCGTGTTGAAACAGGGATTCTCTCTTCTATTTTGATTTTTATTAAGAAACTGGAGTTAATGCAATTTATTTCGGTTCATACATTTCAGCTTTTCATAAATTACAACAACATCGTAAGTCTGCAAAAAATATATAAGAAAATAGATTTTTGGAAACCGTTTTTACCTACCAATTAACGCTAACAGAAAATTCGTTCCTTCGGCGTCAACGTTACAATATCTGACGTGTTTTTGAATCCCTAGAAAATGAAAGTGAAAAGTTTGCATGCTCGAAGACGTTTTTAAATAAAATATTTTTCTTGTTCGATATTACCTCTCAAGGGTTAGAATATTAATTCTTAAATAACATCGAAAATATATAATTACAGACATACACTGTTACATACTTTCATTCCTTGCAGCTTATTCGAAGAAGTGATTATATTATTTAGTAGACAATAAACGTGAAATCTGAAGTAACTCCAGAAAAGTTCCCATAATCATCCAATGGATTCAAACCTTCGAACATTATAGATCGACATTAACATTACTGATTTGAAAGTATTATAATTTGAAGAAAAATATTATTGAAAATTGGTAAAATATTTTGAATCACAGGAGTTTATTTACGGAAGGTATAAAGATCATATTTATAGTAGATAAGCAAAATGGGAGAGAAGAACAGTGACCCAAGTTTTTAATGATCTAAGATGTCGCGCTCGGAACAAAGTAGAGGCGGACACAGGAGTTTATTTACGGAAGGTATAAAGATCATATTTATAGTAGATAAGCAAAATGGGAGAGAAGAACAGTGACCCAAGTTTTTAATGATCTAAGATGTCGCGCTCGGAACAAAGTAGAGGCGGACTGACAGCAGGGCGGCTCCCCGCGGCACGCCGGCCCACCACCCCTTGGCAGATGGGCACGCCCACCCGCAGCGCCGCCCCGCGCCACGCCGCGCAGCCCACGCCCACCGCCCCGCCCCCCTCTCCCCGGCCAGCGATCGCACAGGAATATGCGGCGAATCACGAGAGTCATGACCAGGGCGGATTTTGATGACTTAAAACATCGCCTAAAATGAGCAATAAAATGCTCTTAAGACGTTTTAAGAATGCCCTAAAAGCAAAGCAAAATTATATACAAAATTTGATCAAAACCAATTCAGATGAACAGCTAAAGCTGTTGGCAATGTTACTAATGTAATCGAGGCTTCTTCCCGTCGTGCAAGTCATCTCAGCTTGCAAAGTTTTGATTTGAACTGTTCTTTATAGTAGAAAATCTTTGTCTTTAGTTATTTGCGAAATAGGCTGCATCGACAATCGCACTGACAACAGGCCTCACAGGAGCCATAGATTACTTACTGATAAGGTTGAAATTAAAATTTCTGAGCAAAGAAATCGAATACGCTAGTCGGAAATTCTGTGGAAAAAATTTGTTGTGTCATAAAAATTATATGAAGAACGTACCCTTAAAATGTTATTAAAACCTATTAAATGTACGAAAATGCTTTAAAAATGACGCTTCTTAATATGCCTATACTAAAAGCATTGTTC
This sequence comes from Teleogryllus occipitalis, assembly GCA_011170035.1. Taxonomy (NCBI): domain Eukaryota; kingdom Metazoa; phylum Arthropoda; class Insecta; order Orthoptera; family Gryllidae; genus Teleogryllus; species Teleogryllus occipitalis. The sequence continues at coordinate 233,419 of BLKR01001768.1, forward strand.
TTAAGTGAAAAGAAAAAAGACATTTCATTCAAATCCGCCCCTAGTCATGATCCTTCAAAGGTAAGTCGACTTTTAAGTAGTGCTATGTTAATTATAATCCATCTGTATGTGCGCAAACATTCCGCACTTCGAACATTATAGTAATTTCGGAAAGAAAAACATTGTTTTACGCAGATCGGAGGAACTTGCACTTTGAATGTTTCTGACAACCCATGCTACGAAGTGGAAGTGCTCTCCGAAAACGTAAATAAAAACTCCTAATTGAATTAGGTATATTACGAATAACAAAACTGATATACATTCCGTGACACGAAAATAGTTTCAAGAGCCTAAAGAGTAACTTGTGTTGCGGGTTGCATGTGTTCTCAGTTTTCATTTCCTTGTTTTATTTTATCGTATTCTACTTCCGTAGTATGGAGAAAAGTGCATTAATGTAAAAAAACTGAAATTTTTCGACACAAAATCTCGTAATGTAGGTACTGCATACTGATAAAGTTGATAATTCTTGCTCCTTTGTGTAGTAATTACTTCTAATACTTTTTGTAATCAGAATCCTCCTTTTGTGCGTCCTTGATCCCGAAAAGTTTGTTTAGATTGAAACGTCGGTCTGTGAGTTCATCCGTCCATCTTCCACTAGCGCCTAAACCGTTCAAACTATTTTCTCCAAAATCTGGCATTCATCCATCGATTTGATCGAACTCGTAGCTCTACGAATTTAAAACGAATATTTGATTTTGGAAGATAATTTCTATTCTTCAAAGTTATATTTAAAGAAAATCGCCTAGAATTGTTTGAAAATATAAGAAATGCTCACGTATATGTGCGTGAAATATAGATAATTTTAACAGCAAGATATTCTCAAAAAAGAATCCAAATATTTCTTTTTAATTTCCCTCGAATTTAGAAAACTGGTTTACAAATTTCATAGGCTCTATTTTGGGACAAAGCTTAGTATTTTTTTAAAACAGAACAATTTGAAGATTGCGCAACTATAATACTGATGATCGAATTTTTTTCCTTTAATGAAAAGGATCCTTCAAATTTAGATCTTTAAATAAAGGGCATGTACAATGTTGTATGAGCAGTTTTCGAGTAATTTTTGCTTGAAGTAGGGACAATTGAAAAGAACTTATTTTCTAAAAACCGACTCCATTTTTTTTCTGTTTTGTCCAATAGGGCATGTACACATACAAATGGTGAAGGTTCCATTTCCATTTAACTTTCTGAATTTTCATAAATTGCAAAAGTTACAAACAAACAATACGAGGAAGTATGGGCTTGTGTACCCTCGATAGTTTCAAAATAAAATCAGTTTTTGTTCGCTTCCTTCAATGCGTTCAAAAGACCGACACGCCAAATGTTTGTCTCTCGGCAAATGGCAAGCAACCCAACCACACTACTCGTCGAAGATGTAGGGCCACCTTAGTAACACTACGTAACATTTACAAACTATACGAGAAAGTAGACGATGTTTAGCACCACTAGTTTATTATTTTTGTAATGATCCCTTCATTCGGTACCACTTTTTACTTCCTAGCCCTTACGAAAGCAAGAAGAGAAAGTTATGTAATTGTGTGCCGGAAAACTCTTATTGCTGGGCCCTGATAACAAAACAGTGGATAAATCCTGGTGATAAATATAGAAAAAAATCGTCTAACCCGTGGTGTAGCCAGTTTTGTGAGTCTTTGATACCGAAAAAACGATTGACGGCAAAACGTATGTCCGTCTGTGGTCAACGCAACTTAGCGCTTAAACCGTTCGGTCGATTTTCTTCAAAATTGGTGTTCCTCAATCCTTCTTAATGTACTCGAGGCTTTGGGAGTTTCAAACAGATATTTTGATTTTTGAGAGTACTTCACATGAAGAATTTTAAAAATTTTCTCAAAAATAGCACAATTTTTAAAATCTAAATTTGTCCTCGGATAACGCAAAGGACACCTAAGAGAAGTGTGCAAGACTCGGGTTCATTGAATTCCCAGATTTTTTGAAAAAAATTGTTGAATTTTTTGGGGGTGTCTTCCTACAACTTAGTGAAGATTGAGATTTTTCCTTAATGAATCCGTTTCTTAAAGACGGATCTTTAAATAAGTCCATGATCAATTTTTCAAAAATGTGAGCAGTTTTCGTGTAATTTGGCGTGAAATATTAGCAAATTAAAAAAACTTAACTTTTCTCTCAAAACCCTCCTAAAATATTTACCATTGATCGAAGAAAGGATGCTGAAAAGAATGATGCGGTTTTCATTTTCGTTGCGCTTATTGATGCTCAGTTTCACCCAAAACTTTGGAGTTTTCGAGAAACTTCATTAAAAATAATTTGAAACATTGCTACTCCCAAATGTTATAATATATACACACAGCCGGCAATGTAAACATTAACCAGGAGAAAGATTAAAATTAACCAGAAAAAAATTACATTTACTTAAACTCAATGCTTCCTATACACAGAAGATCTATTTCGTTTTGGGACTTTCTTCTCAAAATATAACAACAAATCGTCAGATAAATTACAAAGTGTCTCTTCCTTTCCGCATTTCTTATAAAGTTTGTATTCTTTTTAATAACTTCATTTTAATTGATCAGGCAGTAACCCTTCAAGGACTTCAAATCTAAAAGAGTCACTAATTTGTTCCGTCATTTTCATTGCGCCTTCTGTTTTGAGTGAATGGTCAAGTGCAGCAGGGCATAAAATTCCTAATTACTGCTTCAATTAATACAATTCCATCATAAAGGCCTTCTGTTGGAAAATACGTGAAATGTTAAAAAGCGGGCGATGAGATAAGATAATAGCCAATACATCATACGTTGTTAAATGACGATGATGTGTCCGTTAGTAATTATGCTAGCGCGCGGGTAAACAAACACCTGACTTGGATATTGTAATGTTCTCTTACATTTTTTTTTAATTACTTGCCGGATCAGTTCAAACGTCCCGCAATATGTAACTCATTGTTTTAAAATTAAAAGTAAAACCAAAAAATAACTTTATACTGGAAAGTTCTGGCCACCCATACTACAAAGTAGGGATAACCATTTAAAATGTATTAGGAAGTCGAAAAGCTTATTTTTTTAGATACACAGAATAGTGATTCATGATACGAGTGGTAAAAGTAACATTTTGTTTTGCGAGTAGGAAGTTACGACACGAGACCGATAGGCCGAGTGGCGCAATCCTACGAGCAAAATAAAATCGCTTTTACCACATGCAATACATAGCCTTGGTGTCCTTCGCTTTATTTTAACACAAATACACAAATCACTTCATTGAGTTCTGTTACATTAAGATCAGCAGTAGCTGATGGGAAAGTATTTTAATTTTTTGTTGCATTCACATTTTTGTTTGAACACTTTGAGCATTATCTTCCTTTCAGCACTAGCGCTAAAATTGAACTAAAAGTAACCTCTTTTACAAGTGGCCATCTAAAAGCGTTAAATGCGACCCTTGGGACACAATAACTTTCTTTTAAAGATTTATATCGCATCGTTACCGTGTTACTTCACGTTGGTAAAGTTGTTGCAGTGCCACGTATGTTGCGGATGGCGTGAGGGCCTTCAATGGGTCTGCGGCATAATTTGCGAACTTCAATTTGTTTGCTTGAATTTTTTTGATATAGTATTGAGTATTAATTATTCCTCAAAAGTAGAACACGAGATTTCGAGGTTACTTATAAACAATTTAAAACAATTATCTTTCCTTATCCTATTATATAGAGAGAGGATTCTACACTACTTACGGGTGCATCGAAAAATTGCTTGATCATAGAACCAATTCACATTTTGGTTGCAACGTAAAACATTTCAATGTTTAAGAAGTATAAAACATAAATTAATAAATTATAATATGTTTTAATTTTGTAGGCCTTTCTAGGTGACAAGATGTCAGATAATCCGCTCACCTTGCACCACTGCGGACCGCAATTCAAACACCCATCACTCCCACACGGAATTTGCGGTGAGCAGAACAGCATTCCTGACAGATTTTCATTGAGCTCTGCATTTCCCCCTGTCAGTTTCATTTTCACCACCTGCTTCATCATTAATTATCATCTTCGTCAGTACAAACTATGACAAATTAGGGAGCAGACAATGTGGTTGCAACATGCCCTGACGTTTTGTGTATATTAAAGGTATTGAAAAATACACAATTTTTTTGAGTCAAAGTGTTTAGGTATAGATAGTTCAATCTCTAACGATATTCATTGCATTTAATTGTAGAGAAGCGCAAACATTTTTTTCTTATTTATTAGTAGAATTTTTTAGCGCGAATATTGAAACGGGATGTAGTGGAAAATGTAGTTAGTTCCGACACGTAAAAGAAACAGATTGAGTCGTATGTCTCAGTTTACTAGGATAAAAAATGCTGCGTCTGGGCAATAAAATTCTTAAAATGAATTTAAACATTTGCAACTTTCCAAAATCAATGTTTCTCATTTTTTAATAAATATAATCTTGAGGTTTAAAAAGTAACATTGCAAACTATTCTATTTTTATTTAAGAAAAATAGTAGTTTAGAATTAAGTAGGTTTTATGAAATACATAGGTTCGTGAGTTAAACACTCATAACTTTGAAACTAGTAGGATTGGCGTCTCATGTTCCAGAGTAACATACGGTTATCGATTCAGGTGCCTCCGTAAACTGTAGCTTCATCTTTCATCTTTTCTAACAATGTTTATTACTCGTGTCACTCGCTGCTGTGTCCCGAAGAATCGACGAATTGCTACCGTATATTCGCGTTAAATGAAACGAGAGATTCTAACGGGAATTCTGTTGGTTCTTTATTGTGTGCGAGAGAACTGATACAGGATAAGCAGTAGCTAGCGAACAGAATAAGGATTCTACAGAGTGAAACATAATTCAATTGTGATTTGACTTTCAACTAAGATGATGTAGTGTGCCCGGGATTCTGTGCGTAGAGTACAGCGCTTAAAATAGAGGATGCTACTCCCTAGTTACGACATCAATATATGGCTGAAACGAAATTCATAAACGTCATATGTCTTTCAGATAAAGAAAACACAATTTGCAATTTACAACTTTTTTATATATTACTACATTTACTCTTCGTATCATTCGTTTCCATGCTGCTTTTGGCACGACATCTTTTATTTTGTTCGAAAATAAGACCTCTATGCAATGTTAAATTTTTACATGGAGATTGATAACAACGAAATATCACCTCCCATCCCAATTCCTGTACGCGTTAATCCATATTAATAATTTGATTTGAAGAAATATGTTGAAGCGTTTTGTAACTACATAGTTTTATCTCCAAAAATCTAAGTTAATCTTGTGCATAAAATCTTATATTTATGTAAATGCTATAGTTATATCTTTTCGCCGATGATGTACATAATTATATTTTATCAATAAGGTTAAATACTCCTCTTATTGGCCAGCAATATACTGGTACAGATAATCTATATCAAGGATAATAAATATTGATCTTTATCTACTTAAACTCTCCTCTTTCCCACTCATCAACTCTCTCTCTATAGATGATGATACAGAACTATAAGAAGAATTATATTTTCATTTGTTTTACTTCCTGTTGTCTTAGAAGGAACAAAGTGGAGTGAAATAGTTACAGATTTTAAACCAAAAAATTGAATTATTAAAAGTAGATAGTGCAGTTTTCTGTTGACAAAGATTATAATTTTTATTAGTTTTTGCTGCTAGAGAACTTCACAAATTTATCGTTACCCATCCACGATTACTTTACTAACAAAAAATGAATTGTCAATAGTAAAAAACAATTTAATTAAGTAAAATGGACTAGATATATTTTTACCTGGAACAAAGGAAAGGATTTTTAATTTATTTTCTCTATTTCAAAATGAAATCGTCGATAGGCAAGATACACAAACGCAAACTCTTATTTTGAAATGGTGCACTAACCTGATATGATTTCTAAAACTACTTACATTAAAATGTTTCCTACAAGTTTTCTGGAACTTCTTCGTGGACGGTAGAGATAAACACTGGAGTTAAAAAATCTGGAACTTATTAAAACTTACGAAATCAGATCCACACATCAAATATTTTTTCTGCTTACCGATATCAAGATGTTTTTCCATGATCCTTGATTACATTATTTACTAATTTTTTACGTTTTCTATTGAATATGAAGCACTTTACACACAAAATCACTGACATAATTATTACAATTTCAAAATACTTTTTGTTATTGTATATCCTAATATCAGTGTATACTAAACTATATCGCGCTCAGTTTACTAGGCTTATTTCCTTTACACATGCCTCAAACGTGACAATTTGGGAGACATCAATTTATAGAAAAACCAAATTATAATAATATGAAATTAATTTAGAGAAAAAAATTTAAGCTTTCTTCAATTTTTGACAGGACTTTTACAAGTGTGTAAACATTGTAATTATATTATAAAAGTTAATACAGAATTTCGTGCAATTGTTTTAAAACTCTACATTTTGTGTAAGCTCCATTTAGTTTATAATAAATTATTGCTGCTGCTTGTTTCTGAATAACAAGGAATTGCTTTTATCAAATGGAAAATGCAATATAAATTGATAAATATTATTCTCATATATATCTTCGACTGCTATGTATAAAAGTACGGGGACTTTAACTTTAAACTTTCTGACTCTACGCAAACTGATAAAAGGTAGAACCTAGATATTTTGACTATTTTTGACACTAAGATTAACCTCTTTTAGACTTACGTTGGAACATAGAAGAATACAATTTTTGTCTTACATGCTTATTCCCGTGTCAATATTATCATTTACGTCGTTTTCAGCAAAATGAATATTGAGAACAACAAACTAAGAAGAAAAATATTACAGTTTTCTGCTATAAACGCAAAGCTTTTGGCGAAGATAAGAGTTGTATGACAACATCATGCTTTCCACGCTACGAAGCCGACGGCGAGAAACGAGGCAGCAGGGCGGCGGTCACCGCCAGCACAACTGCGGCCCCGCGGCACGCCGGTGCACCGGCGGGAGCCAGGACGGCGCCATCCGACAGATGCCGCGTCGCTGACACGCATCCGCTCCGCGCTGTCGGCCCCGTCCTCACCCGTCCTCGCCCGTCCCCACCCTCCCCCGTCGCGCACCATCCGCCCGCCCGACCGACCGCTCGCTCACACGCAAGCACGCACGCGCGAGACGGATTGTTCCGTTCGGATGTGACGGATGGCGTCGCCGCCCGCGCCGGCGGGGGCGGCGGGCGACACGGCGATTGCCTTGATTGAGGAGGCGACGGGGGCAAAAACGGCTGCTCAGCGCGATGCACTCCGCGCCCCATGGATGCCCCATGCATCGCCTGGTCCATCAAACAAGTGTAATTGTACAGCATTTCTATAAACTCCCTTCTGAAAGAATAGGTAGCCAGAAAGCTTTGAGTCATCTAGACGCCTAGAATTATTTGTGTCTATATGAAATAAAAAGAATCGGAATTGGAATATTTATAAAATTACGTGTAAGTGCTAGAAAATTCTTTTTGGAAAAGGAACAATTATTAGCGGTGAAATGGCTGTATTTAATACAAATACGACGTAAAAGTGGAAGTTATATTAATGTTTTTGAAAGGAAGTTATATCTGTTTTATAAAAATGGTTTATAAAAATATATGCATGTAGAAATATTCTATAAAAGTATTTGAGTCACAGAGAAAGTATTAATGGAAAAGACGTCAAAGATAAATGAAAATAGTAATTAGTTTGTAATAATTCCATGAAACGCGATGCAAGAAAATCTAAGCCTTCTCCTGAATTCAATTATCGATTGATTGAGGGGTAAGGGATCTCCAACTGCTCACGACATTCACACCTATGAGTGATCAACTAACAAATTGATGATAATGTTTATGACGAGGTGAATGATAATGAAGCAATTGTAGAATGAGAGGTAGAGGAAAAAAGGAGAAGGCCGCGGTAATTGCCAAGAGCTCGCTTTGTCCACCAAAAATTCCACATAGATTGGACAGGAATCGAACCCGGTCCCCAGCGGTGATGCCATTTGCACTATCCACGAGCTCTCCCTCTAATGAATTCAAACATGATATACATTTGTTATTAGTGTTTGAATGTGATCTCTCTCTTTTGTCTAAATCAGCATTTAAAATACAAATAGATTCATATTAAACAAAAGACTTCAAAAAGTATTTTATTACAGATATTCAAGTGTGTTACCTTCTCAGTACACAAGTTTCTTTCTACTTTATATAAAATATTTTGCAAAATAGGGAATGATTTTATTTTCCTTAAAATTCATTGATTTCCTTCATCAAACGTACGTAACCGCCATATTGTTGAGATATTAACAACGACATTGAACATTTAGTCAAATGATAAAACCATAAAATATGATTTTACAAATATGTTTCTGAAAATGGCTTACAAAAGAACTGCAACGAAAAGTTCAAAAAGAAATAGCATTTATCGTTGTGCGATATATAACATATACTGTTCACTTTGAGTAAGTGAAAAGGCCTTCTGAGTGTAGTAAATTGATGGAAACACTCATTTTATTTGACTCAAAGAATAATATGTGACAATGCAGATCGAAAAAGTGAAAACAAAATCCGTAGCCTCAATGATATCAACATACCAGTGAACACCGAGCAAAACATAAAGAGCAGAGTGCGTGTTATGAATACATTGACTGCATAAGCAACAGCGGGCTAGTTGCTATCTGCATCCTGCCTCGCATAAAAGAAACGCGTCAGCTTGTCGCATGATGTTTCTGTGAGTGACGCTTCAGTAACAAGCAAAAGATTCGCAGGAACTCGCGACAAATGATCCTCGGATAAAGAGAAAAAGCTCTGTTTGTACAAGCTCCAACGAGTCGACGAAAAATACCGACAAAAATACCGACCGTAGAAGCAACAGAAAAGTCACGTATTTCTGCGAACACAGCTAACGCGGACAAGCGACATTGAGGTCAGTGTCAGTTAACAGTCGCCGCCGCGATCCTCACAACAAGCTGGGTAGGAACCAAAGAACTTGAAACTCAGGAAACGACCAATAAAAGCATCGTAGATGTGTCAGCTGTCGTTTTGATGAAACGAAGCGTCTTCAGTCGGCAACTTCTGAGCAGTAAACGCATCACCCGTACTAACAGGAGCAAACGATTTTCAAAAGATAAAAGGGAGTTAAGTGGCGCACGTAGAGACGGTGTGAAGAATGAGTGATGGGGAAGTTTGTATGATTTTTGAAATCACAACAAACTATTCTCTAAATACCCTGTCAAGTAGCACCGAATGTCCGTTCAAACTAAAATAAAAGAAGTGAATTATGCAGCTAACAATATCGCATTGCACAATCCAATAAGCACTCTTTAGTGTCAAAAAGATTGAAAATAGTTTACTGACGCTGTTATTTGACTCAGTTGGAAAAATATCACTTCTGCATTGAAACGTAAATATCTACACTGGCTGACCATGTATTAGAATTGTATGACAATTGTATGACTGAATCTCATCTATATTACGTAAGAGAGCTATTTCCAGTATAATAATATTTCGATTTTTAGATTCATTATGGGAAGCTTCACGACTTCAAGTTTTAAAAATAAAAAATTATAAAATGAAATCGAATGAAATGCATTTTAATTTTATTAACAACGTTAAATAAACAGCTGAAGAGTATTGAAACACGCATTGTCAAAAACATAAATTATACAACATTAAACATACAGTAGCACAACTGTCAGAGAATTATAAATTCTCCAACGAAAAATTAAATTAAAAGCAAAGCCAAGGGAAATACTAGCATTAAAACCGATAGTAACGAAGTTGCATTTGACGTAAACAACCATATGTCACCTGTATCCAACAACCAATATACAAAGTATGTTTAATTACATTTAGGAAAAATAAACAGGAGTTATAAATGTGCACATCAAGAGTAACGCCAGTAAAAAAAATACAATTAGAGAAAAAATACGCTTTATATTTGTGTACATATTTCGATATTTGGGTAGCAGGGGAACATGAAAGGGGAACATCATTTTGTGAGTGGAAGCTGCAAAGCCAAGCGAGCGCCACATCAAGCGGGGAGTTGTCGTGCGGCCACTGCCACTGTCCGGGGATGCTCCTCGGGCAAAAGCGACACAGACCACAGACGTACCTCAAGGCCGGGGTCGCCCTTGCTCTTGACGGCCTGGCCGCCGCCGCTGCTCTGCACGGTGTTCATGGCGACGTCGCGTGGCCGGCGAGCGCAGGGGGGCTAAGCCAAAAGGTCCCGTGGGCGGCGGCGGTGGCGGGGGCCTGCTCAGCCGCGGGCGGGCGGCGTCGGGCGGACTGGCCGGGCTCGCGCGTCCGCGACCATGACGACGCGGCCCGAGTCCGCACCCGCACTCACACCCGCACTCGCGCGCCCCGCCGGCCGACAGGCAGGCAGGCACGCGTGCGCGGCGGCGACGGCGGCGGCGGCGGCGGCAGCGGCGCACGCCGGTGGAGGCGGGGCGGGGGCGGCGGCGGCGGCGGCGCCCGGGCCGCTGAGGCGCCGAGCGGCGTCGCCCCGGGGGGAGAACGCGCCCGGCGGCCTGGGCTCCTGGAGGCGAAGACGTCGGCGAGGGGCGCAGGCGAGACGCGAAGGGAAAGGCGGTCGCTTAGCAGGCGCGACAGCACTAGGCGAGAGAAGGAAGAGGCCGCGGACGGCGAAGGCTGCAGGCAACGCCGAAGCTGCTCGCGCTTCCAAAAACAATTCAGGACAAGCACCTGTTAGAAGTCATTGGAACGCCCGTTTTCTACCAAACAACAATAATAGAGTCCAGAACAGAAACGCTTTCTTGCAAACTACGTAGAAAGGAGTCGTCAACTGTCGTTGTCAACAAAGGAAATCACGGCGCCATACACGCACAGTCACCGTTTGAAGCCTCGCAACGACATCTCACAAGACACAGCAGCCCGACCGACCAGGGGAGCCCGCCTGCACATCACTTGGCCACCGTCACGGCGAAGCCTTCCCTCGCTCAAGAGGGCGCTCTCCCCGCGCCCTCCACGGGCGGCAGAGGCGTCGTCGCGTCGTCGGCGTCGGGAGCGTCCCTGCAGTCGATACGTCCGCGGTGGCGTCGTTGGCGTCGCTGGCGAGTCGGCGTCCGCATGGCTCGCGGCGCCGCGCGGCTCTGTTCGGCTCCCGTCGCGCGGTGCCGCCGCCGTCCGGGAGAGCGGGCGCCGCGCCTCTGCGGGCGCCGCCGCCCCCGCCCCGCTCCCGCCCTGCCCCCGCCCCGCCCCCCGCCGCCTCTCCCACGCACGCGCCCCGAGCCCGCGCCCGCGCCCTCGCCCGGCCGCTGCGCCGCGCCGCGCCCCGCCCCCGCCCCCGCCCCGCGCTCCTCCGCGCCACGCACCGCCCCCTGCTCAGCGCCCCCCGCCTCCCCCCGCCACGCCCACCACGCGCTCCTGCCCGCCCGCTGCGATACTTTACCTTTACAGATGCGTCGCACGGACGGGGAGAAGGAGAGAAAAAAAATTCTGCGGATGCTAATTACAAGGCTGTCCGTTTTGAGTTGCGTGAATGAAATGTCTTCGTCTATAATTACTTCGTCATTACGGCCGTATAATTTGATGGTGCTTAATATTTATTTTTTAGAAGCGCCCTGTGTTTTTATCTGGAAAATGCCGTTTCTTTCGTTTGTCTTTTCGCAGAATTCATTGACCGATCTTATAATTCCAGAAGCTGGCTTGTCGAAGAAAACAATTACTTTAAACTGACTGCGTTATCAAGCACGTCCGCTTATATGTTCAAATAAAATTGCGTTTACTTGTTTACAAACGTAATTTTTTAATTTATTCCCCTTTCCCTTACCCGTCATTACCTTTTTCTCGTATCTCTGAAAATGAGATACATTGCATGACAGAAACGGAAATACATTAATCTGGTTATTACAAAACATTTATTTGTGAACCCAAATATAAAACGTTTGATAATGAGTTCAAAGAATTATATCATAAAAATTATTTTTATTTTTTACCACATTCAGTAAATGTTACTGGAACCATTGTTTCATAATGTAAAACATGATGTGTGAATGTTCTCCTTAAACGTTTAGAAGATTTGTAACATGTAAGTATCTTTTCAATGATAAAGTGATTTATTGGTATACTTAAAATCTAGTATTTCACGGAATATTTGGCTACTTAGTGTACTACATCATTTTGAATCGAAAATAAATGTGGCTACTCTCCATCCCCAATAAAGTATTTCAATGAAATTAAATTTAAATGTTTCGCTTAGAGTACAAATGTCTATATACATATCTACCATGATTATAAATTATCTTCCCTCATATATAACCATATTCGTAACACTGTATGGAATTATCTGTCTGGCATTAATTTCAAAACATCACGTAATAAAAATTAAATAAAGAGGAAACATAGTCTTCTTCGACTCTGTTGATCGGTCGGTCACGAACTTCTGAAGTGAAGGCGAAATGATATTTTCTTCGTTCTCCGAATTCACTTCATGTTTTCTCCGATCTCGGAATATGAAAATGTGAATTGTCTTAACCTCAATTCTACGAGAGTAATATTGGAAGGTAGTTTTATTGAATACCATCAACTTTCCTTTTGTGTCTACTGTGATTTGGTCAGACGTTCGTGCTGAGGAGAGAAAAGGCACTCCAGGTAAAACTTCTAAGGTCACAGTCTCTCATACCCTGAAGGACATATCACTCACAAATCACAGTTGCTGCCATTAGAAAGGAAGGTAGTCACTACGGTAGAAATGGAAGTTTTATATTCGGAAAGCGAACAAACACGCAAAATTGTAATCTTCGTAACGAGATGCATACTGTATGAGTTGCGGTAGCGCAGGTGTGAAACTTCAGCCTTAATGTCACTGAACCATGTATACGTGTCGCTGCATTACACGATGCAGTGGCCACTACAGATATTATTTCCGATATAGCTTATCTTTAGAACAAAAGCCGCAAATCATATTAAATAATTATTTGAGAGGTATAGTCATCACATGAAATTCTCACAAACTATGTAGAAATCTAGTAGTGCACGAACAGCAGATACTTTCTAGCATTATTTCTAAATTTACTATTTTCCAAAATTTAGAGAGATCAATGAAAACGAGACCTGTCCAATTTTTCCGTCCCTTGTTTCACCCGTGGAATAAAAAATTAACAATTGAAACGGTTTTTGAGAAAATGTTTTTGTAAATTGCATTAATTTCAAGCATAAATTATGCAAAAACGACTATTTAAAAAAACAAACTTGTACATGACCTTTTTAAAGAGCTTATTTTTAGAACAGATTTTGTTTAAAGTAAAAAACTAATTCTTCAGCTTCTTATAGTTTTGAAATGTTAACTTTGAGACATCTTCAACAACGTTCTTCGGAAATGAGACTAGCACCAATTTTTTACCGTCCTTTGAACAAATGAAGAGAAAATATAAAGAAAAATTTGAATCGTTTTTAGAAAATAATTCTTGAAAAAATTTAAATTGCTAATATTTCACCCAAAATTACTCATATTTTTCAAAACTTGTACATGACCTTATTTCAAGATCATTCTTTAAAGAACATATTTTATTATGAAAAAATCTTGATCTTCAATATTGTAGTAGTAGAAAGATGCCGAAAACATTTTTAGACACTAGCAATTTTCGAAAAATAAAGGATTTTTACGAAACTGAGAACTGTTCCATTCCCTTAAGCGTCGTTTACTCTACTCGAGGGCAAAGTCCAATCTAAAAATTTAAAGACATTTTTAAGAAAATTTCGAAAATGTTGAGTCTTCATGTAAAGAGTCCCTCAAAATCAAAATATCAATTTGAAATCCACGAATTCATTCATATGGAATAGGGAATATCAACTTTGAAGAAAATCGGCGGAACGGTTTAGATCCTAGCGCTGACCACAGATAGAGGGACGGATGGACGGACGGAGAGACGGGATGGAGAGACGGATGGAAAGACGGATGAAGAGACGGACGGAGGGACTGACGGAGGGACGGACGGAGGGACGGACGGAGGGACGGACGGAGGGACGGACGGAGGGACGGACGGAGGGACGGACTGACGGAGGGACGGACTGACGGAGGGACGGACTGACGGAGGGACGGACGGAGGGACGGACTGACGGAGGGACGGACTGACGGAGGGACGGACGGAGAGACGGACGTTTTGCCGTCAATCGATTTTCGGAACAATCAACCCACAAAACATGGATTCTGGCTACATAACGTGTTAGAGGAAGTAATTTACTATGTATAGGGACAAGATTTGTACACTTTTTCACAATCAGGGCTCCAGCAATAAGAGTTTTTCTGTCGAAAACTCACACTTTTCCGTTACAAGGTAACAAAACGTTCTCTTCTTATGTAAGGGCAAGAAAGTTAAACTAGCATTTTAGTTTGGTGATGGTGATTTTAGCATTAGGCCACCCGGTATGTTTACAATACTTTTTCACGTTATGATCTGCTAGTCAAACGCTGCTGATATGAAAACCATAATGCAAGTATTTTTCGTATGATATTTTTCTCTGGCTTGCATTTTATTACAGGAAAGTCCGGACGATGGAAGACAAGCATTTCGAAAAACAATGATTCGAGGGTATCACAATTCACCATATTAGCGATACTTATCGTTCGTTATGACGGCCGTATATCCCGTGCTTTTATCAATTTATTTCATGTCGTAAATTGAGCTTTTGTACTAGAGAGAGTATAATGTTTTATTCAAAAACCCCTATTCAATGACAATAAATATTAATTAGGGGCACTAGAATGAGCATAAATAGATATAATCTAGTTGTTTTGGCATGCAACTATTTCGTCGTAAAGCGTATTCATATCATAAATTGAAATTTGATGTACTTTGTAATATATAATAAACACAATTATGGTATTTGAGCGGTAAAATTGAAACATATGAGTAAGCTAGAAATATCGCCTCTTCTACTAGTTTCTAAGAAGTGCAATCGTTAAAAAAATTATTTTCTTTAATATTTTAATTCAATTTTATAAGTAATTTGTTTACAGGATTAACCTATTACAAGTTGCTGAGTATATTCACGGCGCAAATAACTTCTTATCAATAGCTTACAAATAATTTCTAATATAACAGATAGCTTAATATTCAATATAAAAAACACGACAAGTACAAATAATACAGTAACACAATAACAAAATAATACAACAATATAAAATACAAAATAATTGAGACCACAAACCATACAAATATATACAAAACTAGCGGTATCAAGTGAGGCTTGACGCGTTACAGATATAATAAGGTCATTCATTAGTGCTTGTGGAATTTAGCTTGAACTATTCATTTATAATGAATGTCCGTAATTTCAGAATTCATGAAATAAAGTAATACAGACAATAATTGGGAAATGATAATGAATCATTGTTATATTATACTCTAAGCTCTTTATAGATTGGGCACTCACATAAAATTTGATTGAGATTTTCTTCAATATTCGTATTACATATCGAGCATATTGTTTTTTTATTTATTTAATCCAAGGAAAAAAACAGTTAAAAACTGTATGACGGGCTATGGGAAAAGTGAATTGTGTGCACGACTCAAAATTCTGTGATCCTACACTAAATCATATACTACTTAAGTTTTGAATTTTGAAAGGAGAAAAAAAACAAAAAACTCCCATGTAATAAAATCTGATTTTCAAAGGATAAATAAGCAATAAATTTTGAATTTTGAAAGGGAAAACTCCCATGTAATAAAATCTATTTTCAAGGATAAATAAGCAATAAATTTGAAATCTTATTACTTCCTGCCGCGACCGTGGAAACGATAATTTGAATAATTGTATTTCCCACTGAATTCTAGAAGACGTGCACAGAAAAATGAAGTTACATTTATGTTAGAAGCAAGGAGGCCATCTCAGCATTTGCTCTATGGATCAGGGAAACAGGACGAAAAACCTGATCGAGATGGGGGTCAGTGACCCGGAAGCTGTGTTACAATAGTTGTTACAGGTTGTTTATACTCATTTATACAGTCCAAATGGTAATTAATGCATTATGTATCATTGTTAAAATTAATGTTACTTTTCTTGTGATGCTCAGTATAGTCTCTAATTGTATATAAACAGTTATGCAGCAGAAACGATTTCACTTGGGATTTAAACTTTTCTATTGAATTTAATCGTTTAATGTCATCTGGCAAAGTGTTGTAAAATAATGTACATGTTTTGTATGTGAATTTTTTGTAATGAGCTGTTGATACTGTCACCTGATGAATATGATTTCTACGTCGAGTGTTATAGTAATAGACTTCGGCATTTTCTGAAAATATATTCCTGCCCTTAAGCAAGTCATTTTTTACAAAAACCACTGATTCGTAAATAAAAAGACACGGTAATGGTAGAATTCCTAGATTAATGAAGAGGCTTACATGAATCACGTGGGTGGGATTTGGTTATTATTCGTACAATTCGTTTTTGTAATCTAAAAGTCTGGGAGCTATAAGATGTATTTCCCAGAATATTATGCCATATCTCAGGCGGGAATGAACATTCGCGAAGTATACACAACGAGCAGTATGAAGGCTGACTGAATTTGCAAGAATTCTGAACGCGTAGCATTATGAACTTAATTTTGTGTTCAATTCATTTTAATGGACGTTCCATTTAAGGTTTGACTGAATTGAGAGACCTAAAAATTTTGTTGCCTTGACATCAGTCAATGGTACACTGTTCATTTTCAATGGAGCACAGAATTGTTTATTTGATATGGAAAACTGCATTAAAACCGTTTTCTTTTCGTTTACTATTAATTTGTTATTTCGGAACCAATTTGAAACATCTGATATTGTACTATTTACAGTTTCTTTATTGCAAAGGATGTTCGTATCATCCGCAAAGAGAACCGTTCTTCCGTTTCGAATCGTCGAGGGCATATCGTTTACGTAAAGTAGAAACAGAATAGGGCCTAAAATCGATCCTTGAGGAACTCCACATGCAACGGGCAAAGAGTCGGAAAGGTGAGTACGTAATGTTCCATCATTCCAGTAAGGTATTTCAACTTTCTGAGATCGTTGTTTAAGGTACGAACATAACCAATCTAGAGCAATACCACGGATTCCATATGAAGGTAATTTTGAAAGTAAAATGTCATGATCAATGATGTCAAAAGCTTTTGAGAGATCTAAAAATAATCTAATAGGTGCCTCGTTTTGATCTAATGATGAGGCGACATCTTTAAGAAAAGAAAATATAGCTGTTTCCGTTGATTTTGATTTTCTAAATCCATGTTGGCAATCTGAAAGCGCGTCGTGTTTACTGAGAAACGTTTCCATTCGTACGTAAAAGTCTCTCTAATATTTTTAAAAAAACTGATAGAAGAGAAATGGACTGATAATTTTGAATTTTATTTTTGTTGCCTTTTTTTGAAGAGCGGCTTAATTTTAGCCGTTTTGAAAATATCTGGAAACGTTCCAGTGCATAAAGATGCATTAAATATGTGAGTTAACGGGTGTATAATGGCATACGTACAAGTCTTTAACAAAGAATCTGGGAATTCATCTAAACCGGACG